>BHEV01007408.1:0-15033 GCA_004319985.1 Emydocephalus ijimae
CTGCTAAATCAAATTTTGTCACTAGATTTACAGATTTCTTCTTATATTAGAGTGTTCTTAAGTCCAAAGCCAAAAAAAAATTTAAAAAGTCCTCACCAGCCGATACACTTTCTCTTTCTTTCTCATTCTTCCGGAGCTGTCCCAGCTTCAGCAGCTTAATGGCTGCCTCTCCGCCGATGGTAAAGGGGCTTCTCCTGGATCAACCAGGGACTTTGCGATGTCCCTGGGATCAACNATTAGGACTGACCAGGGGCAAAGATATCAGCTGCGATCTCAGAGCCCCAAGATCGCAGCTGTATCGCAGTGACGAGGCTCCGCCTTCCGAGTTATGTGATTCTTATTATTATCATTGACTGGCTCTGATGTTTGACACAGGTTTCTGCCAGCATCCTAGGTATCAACTAAGTATCTTCTTAAAATGTATGTTGTTTCAAGTAGCTCATTCTTTTGCAGCTCCACTGTTGCTATAGCAGGAAGCTGCAGCTTCTTGATGTCTTTTGCAAAATTCTTGGACATGGTACCAAGTGCCCTGATGACAATGGGTATCACTGGTACATGTTTCATCCATAATCCTGTAGTTTCGGTGGCCAGGTCATGATATTTCATGATTTTTTCCAGTTCTTTTTCTTCAAATCTGATGTCTCCTCGTATAGCAATATCAATAAATTGTACTTTTTGGTTTTCAACAACTGTGATTTGTGATATTTGGCATGTTGTGTTCCATTATTATTATTGTTGTAATAGTAGTAGCACATGAGGAGTTAGGTGGAGTGACTTTTCTTATTATAATATTAACGTGGTCTAGAACGGAGAATATTATAATGATTCTTGCTAGAAAATGTATGCTGAGAAAATTAGATTAATTTTGAGTTTTCATAATGGTATCATTTTCTATTTGTTCATAAGATTTATTTAAGTGCTTAGTTGAGTTGTGCAATGAATTTTTGTGTTTATAAATTTATTTCATAACAATATTACAATACAAAGATTACCTCAGAAATTTCACAACTACAGCTATTAATGTCAAAAAGTATTAAAGCCTGGTAAGAATAAAACTTCAACTTTGAAAAACATTAAGTAAAATACAAACACATACATAGCTACATACCATTTTCAAATAGAATAAAAAGGTATTAGAGTAGCCAAATATTTAATTGTCATTGAGATTATATGTATTGTTTTCTTCAGAGATATCAGAGAAAAGCTTAAGTACTATTTGCTTGAGAAAGTAGAATTTTTAGTATAAAACGTAACAAGACTTTGAAGTCCTGCCACACTGAGTTATCTATCAAGTCTAAAAGTTGTTAAAATATAAGCTTAGAAATGTCTTTAGGCTTTAATACCAATTTTCAATACTTTATTTTCAAATGATATATGACTGTTTATTAATTGATGTCTAATATCATAGACTATGAACTTTGTCTGCTAACTTCAGTAAGTAGAAAATAGCATCTAGGTTAACAAAATTTGATGTTGGTATTTTAAGACAAATATGTGCTAAGTATCACTGACATTTCAGAATGGTTGTCCAGAAAATATTAGTTTATAATGAAGTAATAATGTCGCTGAGATTGTCATTGTGGATTTAAGCCTACTTTAAATTCAGCGTCATTTAATGGATGTCACTTAGTCTTATGATCTCTTTGTGATTCTCTATAAAAAATGTTCCAAAAGTGAATAATATTGCATTGTTTTGAGAAAAACAAATCCAACTTATGAATTTTTCTACTTTAAATGTGTATTCTTTGTCTTTTACAGGATTGCATTTTATCCATAAAAGGATATTGAACCAAAGCATAGATTGTAGGTTTACTGGAAGTTATAAAACATTTGTAATCATGTCCGATTTTAGTTTTTCCCCTTTTGGTTTTAGTTAGGTGTCAGAATAGAAGCAATTAATATTTATAACTAAAGCTAAAAATATTAGTTAGAACATGAATAGCATTGAATTGAATTCTAAAAATTCATACCATTTTTTATATTTAAGTGGTTCATGCACTTAGAATTAGTAGAAAAGCTCAAAAGAAATGCTTTATTTTAATTATAACAAGAAATGATATGTACAAATTAAACAATTGAATGAACATTGAAAAGCAATAATAAATGCATATAGTATTTCCAAGAGCTATTATTTAAAAGCAAGAAATCATTTTAAGAAATTTTAATCTGTTTTTCTTTTAAAGCATATGATGGAATTGTCATTACCTCTTTGAGATTATTGCCAATACTATGCAACAGACACTTCATACAGACTGTCTCTATTAAGACTAACTAAGAATGATCATCATAAATTGTTAATGCAGTTTGGCTTGAATATTACATTGTTTGATTATTCTAGAATCAAAGAACACTATTCATTTATTTTATTTTATTTTTCTCTTCATATATAAGGGTAATTCTGTTAGAATTTTTATATATTGCAGTGGATTTTGTATAGCCAAAATTAAAAGGAAACAGCAGTAATTATCATGATCATAAAAATGAATTAACTTTATGTAAAACTTTCCAAAAAATTTCATAGCTTTTTAAATTAACTAAATTACATAGGCCCTACAGGCTTTAGCTCATATATTGACCACCATCACCAAAAGAAAGAGAGTGTTGGAGGGAGAAACAGAGGGAGAGGGAGAGAAAGGGAGAGAAAGGGATATCTATCTGTCTGTCTGTCTGTCTGTCTGTCTGTCTATCACTGGGGAGAAATGACCTCTTTTCAGAAGTTCAGTGGAATTTTAATGAGTGAAAATATTACCTTAATCATCTATCTCATCCCTCCATCTCCTTTCAATTCTTAATATTTGAAAAAATATTAAGAAAAGAAATAAGAAAAGCAAATAAAAAATAGCTGTTAAACGCTTTCCAAATGATCAGACACTTAACAATTCAGAAGCTCAATCTACCTCTTCATCCAATTGTTATTATTACCAGGTATGCCAACCTACAGTATATCTAAGGAACTTACAAAAAAGCTTGGACAGAAGGGAGTGAATATTTTATCTCCACGATAGTGCCTCAAGAAAATCGAAGAACTAATAACAGAAGAAGATGAGATCATGGTTTCATTTGACATTGCCATACTTTTTACATCTATGGATCTAGAACTAGCAAAAGAATCCATGAAACTTGTGCTAAAAACATACCAAGCCAAATACAGTAACATCAAAATATCCCAAAACATGGACCTCATCAATCTATATTTCACTATCTATTTTTGGTTTGATTGACAAATATTGACAAATTAAGGAACACCATTGGAATCACCACTCTTGGAACTCATAGCAGAGATTGTAATGCAGAGTCTTGAAATCATAGCACTCCCACACATTCAACCAAAAGTATGGGCTGTTAGGTAGATGACACCTTCATTATAACATAAAAGGAACAATTGGAGAAGAAGCATGAAACAAACAAAATCTTCAAAGGAATAAAATTCACAATGGAAAAAGAAAACAGCAACACACTATCTTTCATAGATATCTTCAACAGCAGAAGAAATGGCAGTGAATTAGAAACAGAAGTCTGTCAAAAAAACCACCCACATTAACCAAGTGCTCCCTTACCAAAATAACACCCCAATCTCTCACAAGAGGAGTAGTATAAGAACATTATTCCGATGAGCACTGCATCTGTCCAGAACACAGAAAAAGTGAACAGGTTACCTATACAACATCTTGCAACTAAATGGATATTTTATCAAAAAGTGTCTGACCATTCAACCCACTACAACACAAAGAAAAAATACAAGCCATGAAAAGGATAACATTTCTCTACATCATATCTCAAACACTGAACAGTAAAAAACACTGAAGTAACTTTACAAACAATTTTTAAATTTTTGAAATTCATAGTCCTATAAAACAGAAGAAAGCTGAAATAAGTTAATAAGCATGGTACGTTCATAAGCACACTTAGTGACTGCTTCATTTAATGATTGAGTTACCAGTGTCAATTGTGGTTGCTAAACAATGGCTATCTATTTTTCCCAATGTGATGTTGAGTTGAAAAGCATAATAATACAGAACAGCTCTTTCTTTCTTTTCTTTTTTTCTTTTCTTTCTTTCTGAGCTCAGTTTAGGGAGTTGACATTAGAGTCCACAAACCAACATTCCTTCCCCAAATTTACTAGAAAAAATATTGCCTTTCTGAGTCTATTTCCTAAGTCAGAAATCAGAATTTTCTTCCAGTGCTTTACTTGAATTCCAGTTTTACTTTTTCTGAAAGTTGTCCCTGTTTTTTATTTTATTTAAAACATCTTTCTAATTTGGTGGTTCCCAGATTGTTTAGGCTGTGACATTCAAATTCCAGTTGCTTAAGAGTTTTCCAAGTTTTAATTTTATAGAATTGGAAGCAAATAAACATTGAGGAACTTGGATAGGAAGGAAAGAATTGTTGAGAATGCACAGGGTTTGAATGTCTTAATAAAAGTTGTTAGGCATATGGAAGATGTTTTCAGGATTCTTGTTTATACAGTGAACCTGTGCAGTTGTAGAACTTTTAAATATGATGTTTAATAAATACACCATATTCCTAAAAAGGCTTTGAATATCTAAGTGCAGGGTCAAACAATTTATTATATGCTGTCCAAATATCTAAGTATGAGGTCAAACAATTCATTACATGCTGTCCTGTTTCTCTGTAATAAGTAGCAAATCAGGAAGGGTTACTGTAAGCATTTATGTTATCTCTTTATTTATACAATAGGATTTATGAGTTGGAATGGATCTTGCAGTTCATTTATCCTTTTCTTTCTTTAGGCAAAGAACAGGTTTGTCCCCTGTTGATCTTAAGAGCCTTTTAGATATTTGTAGATATTTAGATATTTTTTCTCTTATATTGGCTGTAGATTTCTACTAAAACTATAAATCTTTCACTCATTTCTTATAAAGCTTCCTGTTAGGTACTGAGCATGGGTCGAAATGAATGGAAACAGCCTCTGAACGGTGAACTTCAGCTCTTTATTTACATAGTGACTTCTCAATTTAACAACAGTGAACTCTGCCTTATATAGGCATCCCTTGTAAGTTTTAACCAATAACGAGCTAGGAACGCTAGCTCTTTCAACATATAGGAACTCTTAGTTAAGAGCCAATCGGATTCATTAGAACTGGCCAATCTGGTGTGGCCGCTTAATAGCCAATCAGAAGTGCAGGGCCAGAACCCCGCACTTTACCTCAAGCTCACACTTTATTAACTTTATTGTATACACAACACTTCCTTTCCCATTAAACTCTGAGATGTCATATCTGAACTAATTCCACTTTTTCTATATCCTTTTTAAAGTGTGCCCATAACATGATACACCTGTTGGTTAAGTGTTGTCTAACCAATGCAGAGTACAATCAAAGTATCGTCTGCCAACCCAAGATTGCAATGGCTCTTATTTATGACATCATATCAGTTGCTCTAAATCAGCTAGTGGTTTACTAGTACTGTTAGCTCATTCTCGCTCACACAGATACTTCTTCCAAATCCTGAATTGTTGTTTTTTTTCTCTTCCATTGCTGGACATTAACATTTGTCAACATTCATCACTATTCTCTTTAATTTGGTCCAATGTTCAAACATATCAAGACATTTTGAATTGTAATTTTGCTGTTGGCCAAATCCACCCCAGTAATCATGACAGAATTTGTTTTAATCCTTGATTGATGTTTTCTTTTATATACTTACTAATTTCTGTAAGTTTATAGTTTTCCTCCTCTCTAATGGCAGCTGGAAAAGATTAAATGTAGCATTCCTGTAATGTAATAAAACTATATACAGAGTAGAATCACCATATCCACTATAATTAAATTTCTCTAATGTCTCCTGGTACCCAAGACACTAATAAATACCTACATTCCTCGTACAATTTTATGTATTATAATTTTTTGTATTGGCTACTAGCCAACAAGATAGCAAGCTGGATGTCTGCCATAGTCCAATTATATACAAAGTTGGGTAGTTTTTATTAATATGTTAAAACAGGGAACCATAAAGGATGCCATAGTTTTGGCATAGGTCAAGACCAGGAATCCAAGAGTCATGCAACAAATCTAAGGAAAATGACAAGACCAGTAAGTTGGAATCCAGAGTTACAATGAGATAAAAATTACAGAACTGAGGTTATAAAAGTTGTTCTCAGTGTTTGGGGTTTTTTTTTTTTCATCCATCAGGGAGTAAAGAGACTAAATTAAAAAAAAAAATCACATTTCCAGCCAAATGCACAGCTGAGGCACATTATTGATTAGACACTAAATCTCCTGTTTTTCTAGACTAACTGACCTGTAGAATTCAGCCCCTGCTCTTCAGACCATGCCTCTGCCTGGGACTGGGCAACTGAATTTCAGAATCTTGAGTTGGTGTCAATGAATGCAGGCAGAGAATCCTGAGGGCTTGCTGAATGTGTCTCAGGGGAGGGAAGTTATTGGGTTCCACACTGATGGAACCCATGGATGTACTTCCTTTCTTGTCCTGCTTTTCCTGTTCCTCTTCTTTATCACAGGAAAAGTCCAACAATAACAATTTCTTCTAATTTGAGCTTATGGTACTTATGCAGTTTGACAGGCCTGAGTTAGATGATTAGCTTCCTTAGATATCAAATTATAACATCTATCACATTGCAATTCTATAGCTCCATATTATGGTGATTTTATTATGGTTTTATCTTAATTCAATATATTATCTCAGATATTATATTCTCCACATCTTTTTAACACACACACACACACACACACACACAGATATATACATATATCTCATCATGACCATAATCATTTAGCCATTGACTATCCACTTCCCCATGTTTCCAACCAATATGGTCCTGAGCTTTCTTTTGCCAATTGACCCTGCAATACTTGCTAATCTCATTGATCCATCTTGTTTCAATCTAGTCTCCTTCATGGATGCTTTTTATCAAGTGGAATCCATTCTATAAGTGCCTTCATCCACCTGCCATCAGTTCTTTTTGCCATATGACCAGCCCATTTCTGATTCAATTCTTTCTACCTTTTCAAATAATTCCAAGAATGCATCTATCCATGACTCTTTGCGCCACTTGTTGCTTTTGAATCAATTGTGAGGTTAGTGTCCATGTTTTATCAGCAAATTAAAACAGGTAGCATACTGCATAGAGGCAGATTACTCTCGAAAATTATGCTTAGCTTGAAAAATGCTTGCCAATCACATTTAACATGCCATTCAATTTCATATACACACATATACACTCAAACTCAAAACTTTAAACTAAATTTGTATATTGTTGATTGCATGACCTCTTTAGATGCCATGAAATAAATAAATAAATAAATAAATAAATAAATAAATAAATAAATAAATATTTTTTTAAATTAAAAACTTAGGACTCAGGGTCTTTGAGGTATTTTAGTAATGATAAATTTATTAAAACTTTGCTAACTGGCATCCTTTCTCATAAGCTTTCTTAAAGCATATTGTATTGTAATATTACAATAGTACATTGCTTTTAATGTGACTCAGCTCATGCGAAGGGCAACTTGGCCTTTACCGTACAATTAGGTTTTACATTTAGCTATAGCTTCCCATTGTATATTGCTGAAATACAGGGAAGAATTTCATTTAGAAAGGTAAATGGTAGAGAGGAAATTAAACATGTTCACCTTTATGGAGTTTTTTGGAAAACAGTCTGTTGCAAATTCATCTTGCGTTCAATTTTAATATATATTAGTTGATGTTCAACCTGTAATATTTTGTTAAATATATATTTAAATAATGTATTAGAATAATATTTTATTTTTACCTCTAAAGTAAATAGTATTTTAAATTTAGCATGGACATATGTCTTCAGTATAAATACACGTATGTTGTGTGATTGCTTAGAAAATAAATATCATATTACTATTTCTAGTAGAAAATTTGTTTTTGAAAATCCTAAAGAGGAAAAAACATAATAGTAGTTTTGGAGAAAAGATTATGAGGAAAAGTGCTGAATGTCAACAACAAAGAGGCCCTGTGTCCTCAGGATGAGTATGAAAGAGAAGCAGAAATGGCCATCCTTCAGGAAGTTGTGTCTTAATGAGCCAATTGTAAAACAACGTCCCAGGTGTTCATATAAGCTCCACAGAATAGCTGAGGTCTGTATCCCATCAGTGCCTCTTTCCTCCTAGGCAGTGAATGTTTCATAAGAATTATGGTTGCTCCTTGATATGTGGGAAAGTTACATTGTTGTTTTATTCTGTTCTTAATTCTATTATTGTTCATAAGTTTGTAAATTGTCTGCAGTAATTTGTGACTGGAGCAGAATGTGTGCTTGTGTGATAAATTTAAAAAATAAAACCCACCACCAAGGGCAGTATTCTGTTTATGACCAGAGAAATAATAAGGTAAAGAAAAACTCCAATAGTTCTGTCTTGTAAAAGATATAACAGAGCAACTATTATTTCTTTCATGGTTGCAGGTATTCCTTTGTTTTATTCTCTAGCTAGCTGAAGTGGTTTCATAACTTAGAGCCCTTGGAGATTTTGGAAACCTGTAAGTCTGAGGAATTATGGAGACTAAAATGAATTTATCTTTGAGTTTTGAGATGAAGATATCCAAGAATTCTAAGAGAGGAATTGATGCAATCTACTTTCTTCAAGCTTCAAATCCTCTTCATGGTATTGCTTTCTATCTGATGCTAGGCAGCATGGCAAATGGATTATTTCTTGAATTGAAAATTCAGGGTTGCTAACTGTAATACTGGATGGTAAAGGTATAAATAAGCAATGGTATAAATAAAATAATACAACAAATACAATAAATAAATGCTGTAAGACTTCAATATCTGTGGTCCTTGGTTAGGAGCTCCTTGGTTAGGAGCTTTGAAAAACCAATATTACATATTTAAAACCTGAATTTAAAAATTATCTGGAAAGTGGAGAATATGAATGACTGTATTATGGAGTGTGACAGGGAAAAGACGACATAATCTGTAAATAGGTAGTGTGTTAAATGAGAAGTGTGTTTCTGTTCAGAATGAGAACCATTTCTCAGCATTAAATTCAGATGAGCTTCTTAAGAAGGACTTTAAAAAACTCATCAGAGTGCAAATGTGCTTAATGGTAATGACAAGTGCTTATGCAAATTAACTGCTAGTACTCTTCAACCAGAGGCAATTAATGCTTCATGCTGTCTGGTGATTTTACAGAACAGGAATTACCAAAGAGCTAATATCTCTTGTACAGTATGTATTGCTAACATTTTAGTGTAGATGACAGCTAAGACCATTGTTTCTATATTGTGTCCTAAAGAGGTCATCAGGAAGTCACCCAATATCTGCCATGAACAATATCATTATTTTCTCAGTTGGAGTCAACTTGTAAGAAACTGATGACTTATCAAATAAACAAATGTGCAAATATCATACACCATGAAACAAGAGAGATTGTTTGCTTTGGTAACGGTAAGCGAATATCTTACTCTGCAAAATAAATGTCTTCTATTTAATGTTTAAAATATTGATTTTGAATTTTGGGTAAGAAAAGTGGGGGTGTCCTCTACATGGAGGTGTCTTATACACAGAAAAATACGAACTAAAGTCAAAGAAAGCTGAAAGTAGTTACTATCTCTTCTCTAGGCTGGCTTGTAATGATAATGTAGATATCATTTGTTACCATTCCATGATCCTTGAGTTTCCAGATTTATGAGTATAGTGTTGGTTTAGATGAATGTAATCATCAGAACAAAGATTTTAGTATCTTTTAAATGTTTGCCTTTTTTTACGACTGCAATTTTTACAAGATCTGCAACTTTGTTCACCTTACATTTATCAACAAACAAAATGGAGCTATTTATATAGTAGTGTAGTAATAGTATATAGTATTCTGACTCTGCACTCACAGCTATCTCTCTACCCTGGACCAAAAACTATTAAGATAATAGAAGTGTATGAACATTCAAGATATGGCTTCAATATTCACATCACCAACTGATTTGACTGCTAATCATACATATGTAAATGCATGTGCATACATTTTATAATAACTTAGAATATTTAAATGAATGAAAATATATCAGGGAAAGTTGATAGTGTGAATATACAGTAAAATATTCTTAATTATCAATATATTTTATCTTGTGGTTTTTCATTTTATATTCAAATATTGTTTTTAGATAAAATACAAATCTCATCCATATGACTTTTCAGTAAAGCTAAAAATACTGTGTTCATACATTACATTTTTGCATATATCTTTTTTATATATATCATATATCTGTATTAAAAACCTAAAGTGCAAATGGGACAAGAATTTTTCTGGAAATGTAATTATTATTCATATTTAAAGAGCTAACAACAGCTGAAGGTTTCTCTCAAAAAAACAATACTATGTTCTAACATTATAACCCATTAATTGCATAAACTACGTATATCTTTTCTCAGATAGGAAAGTTTAAGCACTGTGTTTCAAAGCACAATCTAAGATTAATTATACATAGTTTTATGCACACAGAATTTCTTTTACAAAATCCAGCCTACTATAATATGGAATTAATGTAATGTTTTAGGTATATAGGATTATAGGAAAATTATCCTGGTCACTCTAAATTAACTCTGGAGGAAAATGTCCTTTAAAGTGCTAATTAACCCTACACTATATAAAAATATTATTGATACAGAATTGTAGAATGGTTCTGTGAAAATGTTTTGTTTAAAGCAGTGATAAATTATCACTGTCATGTTTTCTGAGACTCTTTAATTTTCATTGCAAAAGAAATCTTGTAATAAACAATAATAATTCCTGAACTACAGAGGTGTAATCTTCAATTCCAACTCTGTTCAATCCTCAAACTTCATAGAATAACAGAGTTGGAAGGGCTGGATATGTCATGTGCAGGCCATGTCCACTCCAGCTCCACAAAGGGGAAAAAAGTAAGAAAACATCACATGACGGCAATGTGATGTCCCATGTTTGATACCCATGTTCTAGGTTGTTCTCTTTCATTGGTTTCCATCTATTGCTTCATGTCCTGCCTTTAGGTGCTTTGGAGAATAGGTTGACCCACTCTTCTTTGTGGCAGCCCCTTAGATGTTGGAACACTGCTATCTTGTCATCTCTAGTCCTTCACATAATACTCAAATAAAATACTCAACAAATTGCTAACAAATAAAAATAATCAAAATGTCAGATGAGTGCTATGTTACCATGTGTATATGTTTTAATGTCTGAAGAGAGCTAAGCAATAATGTGCTTCTTCATGTACATAAGGTACATTTTGTGAGTAATTTTTTGAATGTTTGAAAAGAGTTCAGTAATATGAGTCTTTTCCTGTTTATAAAGTACATTCTTTTCACTGAAATTTACAGAACTATTTAATAACTCTGTGTGTGTGTGTGAAACATGAGAGCAAACTTAGAATATTAGTAAAACTTCTATTTATATGAACATTGTGGTATTGAAGAAATAAACATGCATAGAAACACAGTATTTTGTAATTTGATGAACATTCATATAATTCTTCATATTAGTTGATGTATTCCAATATTTGGGTAACTAATGGAATGTGTGAATGACCTTGAGGAACAAAGGAAAGAGATGCTGCCTAGGAAATAATCAGACAAGAGATGCAGGAACCCCCAGTTCCTTAATGGTTAAAGAAAGAAATTGAAGAACCTGCCTTAATGGATAAAGGGATGACAAGAAATTTGTACTTTCAGATTTCCAAGATTTTCTTAATGGAGCATTAAATAAAGTAGAATTAATTCATCTTACATGTCTTTCATGTTCATATTTCCTATCTGGTTTACCTGAGAGGGCTGACAACAATCTTGCAAGTTCCCCAATCTCTTCCAAAGAGTTGTATAACTAGCAATAAATTAGCTGAATTGGATCTTCTCATTTGGATTTGATCTTTCATACCTACACGCCAGTTGGTGGCTAGTGATTACATAGTCCAATTCTCCTACACTAACCACTACTCACCAAGCAAAAGGGGTTTTTGTTTGGTTTCTTTCTGTGACAGTTGTCACATTATCGCCTGGAGCTAAATCAGGAGTGAGTTTTGCAGAATTTTGAATTAAGTCATGGGAACTTTGTCTCATCTGTTCCTCTTTACATAAAGAAGATTATCTGATTATTTGGATTACCCAAAGCCAACTACTAACACAGAATCTGTTGCAGTTTCAGAAAAATAGTGCTAATTCAATATGCTTTATTTATATAGGTTAGTATAGTTCATGTTTGTCATAGCACCTGTTACCTGCATTTTTTATTAAACGTGTCAGTGACTAAGATATGCAAATCATTTATTTAACAGTCAAAGTTTGGCCTTCCACCTGCAGGTTAGAAGGGATTTCAGTCATTCTGCATTTTTAAATCAATAGTTATTCAAATACAGGTAATTTTAAAGCAATCCTGTAATCACTGTCATATTAAAACCAGAATTATAAAATATACAGTATTTATATTTACTTAATTGTGCCAGGAATGAATACTTCTAGATTCTGCTGTTTCAGTGACATTTAAGAGGTTATTTTATGTGCAGAGAGAACTTTAAAAAGTTACCATTTAAAAAAAAAGATTGCAGGTGCCAATTTCTGAATAGCAACATGTTTTCTGCAATAGTTTTAATATAAAAGTTTGTACATTATCTAGACTTATTAAGTGGTCATGTGAAATTCACAAAGGTATTAAAATAAAAGCTAAAAGGAAGTCATATTTAATTCAAAATAGATTTTTATGTGCATCTACATTTTCCCTTTGGCTTTGCATGAATATAAAGTATTTTGACCTGATTCCATAAGTAAGAGGCTTTTTTTGTGTGTGTAAAAACATTCTTTACATTCTATAAGAATTCTACACACCCAAAGAATGGAAAACCATTGTAGAAGTTGTTTTTATTTTATGCAGATCTACAGTAATCATGCAATCATTTAAAGATCTACATCATATCAATCATATTGAATAGTCAGTCAAAGCTACTACAGTAAAAATATTAAAGATGAGAAGAAATCCATGCAGTTTGCAGAAATGCACTTTGATATATGACCATGTCTGAGTACAATGCTGAAAATAATTTAAAGCAGAAATGGAATCATATACTTCACCAGCAGAGTAAATAAAGCAAGCACTCCCTAAGGGGCTCTTTGCAGTTGGGTAGGGAGACCAAAGCATTATGGGAAGAATAGTGTTATAATAAAACAGAACAAACCATAACCTATACTTAAGGATGTATCTCTACCACTTTGTTCCTGTTAAAGATAATGATGAAGTATGGAGCTGGTGCTAATGATTCGCTTTATAGCATATGTGTTATTTTAGAAAATAAATTATGAAAAAGAAAGACAGGACGAAGGCAGCATTAATAACAAGTATTAGCCCAATGGAACTTTTTGAACCCTCTTGCATTTGAACAAACAAATGTTAATGCCAGATCTTGCACATGTAATAATTAACATTCATTTTTGAAACTAAAAGGCCATTTTGTACATTTGAATATGAAGGAATAACACAGTGGCCTTTCATACTTTCATCATTGTCTCACAAGAGCATGACACAATAACTTTTTTTATGTTGTGTTCTCAAAATGTCTTCGCCTATTTTTCAATCCATACAAATCTATCTCATCAGTGTTACAATTAAGTTACCCCAGGAAAGTTGGATCAGCCCAAGATGTATTAGCTGCAAAGGCCACTCCAAATCAGGGACTTTCTGGTTTGAGCAGCAGGAAAATCCCCACATTTCAAACCAGTACCTTTCACTTTTTTAACCTGGTTTCAAAACAATCTCAGTTTCAAAGACTTAGTTTTGGATGGGGATCAGCCCAACTTATATTTGAAAGAAACTGGCAATTTATGTGATACAATGGGAGAGAGACTCCTGTGGTTTTTTATACCCTTTCTCTGTGCTTCTAAAAAAACTGGTAAAACCATGTCAAAAGTAGCCTAAATAAAGATTTGGTGATATTTCAGAAGAGCACTAAATCTGTATTCATAAGTAGCCTGCAGCAATATGAATAGGTATTGGTGACCTTTCCAGTAAAGCCAGATCATTTTCCATGTCTATCAGTTGTTTTTTAGCTCCATGGCATCAGCAACCATGCATATAAAAAAAAGGTTTCTCCCTTGCCTTGCTGCCTTCCCAAATCTGACAAATGATTCCTAGTCATGTTAATTGGAAAAGTGAAGAGAGATAAATCTTAATTTGCCAGGTTTTCAATCTGCTGCTGCATGGGATCACAATGATAGTTAATGCAGCCTATGATTGCATTTGTTTTTTAGACTGCTATCACTCACTGCTGCCTTATATTTAAGCTATTGTCCACTAAGACTCCAACATTCCTCTCACAATAGTTACTGCTATTGAGCCAGGTTTCATCTAATCTGTACCTGTACATTTGATTTTTCTTGCCTAAGTGCAAAACCCTACTTTTCTGTGCATTAAATTTCATTTTGTTAGATAAGTGTTCAGATCTATCGAGATCCAACTGGACCTTGAGTGGACCTGGAGTGTTGGTTATTCCTGCCAGTATAGTGTCATCTACAAATTTGATGAGTTCCCCTTCTATTCCCTCATCCAAAATATTTATAAGATATTGAAGAGCATTGGGCCTAAAACAGAACCTTGGGGTGCCCCACTGTTTACTTTCTTCCATGTAGATGTAGTTCCATTGAGGACCACATGTTGAGTGTGATTTGTCAGCTGGTTACAAACCCGTCTGATAGTAATGCTATCTATCCCACATTTTTTAGCTTACCAAGAAGTAGATTGTGGTCTACTTTGTGAAATGCCTTACTGAATGTACTATGTCCACATGTACTATGTCCATTGCATTTTGCTGGTCCACTAATGTAGTCCCATTTTTATAGAATGAAAAAACGGTTATTTGGCATAATCTGTTTTTGATAAATGCAGGTTGTCTTCTGGTTATAACTTGGCTTTTTTCTAGGTGTTCACAGATCTGTTGCTTGATTATCTTTTCCAGGATCTTCCCAGGTATTGATGTCAAGCTGATTGGTCTATAGTTTCTGTCAAGTTTGAAGCATGGGCGATAACGAATGGAGACGAGCCGGTTAAACGGTGAACTTCAACTCTTTTATTTACA
>BHEV01007409.1:0-11041 GCA_004319985.1 Emydocephalus ijimae
AAGCGTTTAATTGCGGATACAATAGCGAGGGCCTCTTTATCAAGTTGACTATAGTTCCTTTCGGTTTTAGACAAATTTCTCGAAAACAACGCAATGGGTGCCTCATTTCCATTTGGGAGGACATGTCTTAAGATGGCTCCTACTCCAAATGGTGAGGCATCACAGGTAACCGTCAAAGGGAGAGTCTCGTTGTACTGCATTAATACAGCATCGGAGGTTAAAAGGTCTTTTATCTCTTTGAATGCTTTCTCTTCACGCCGTTCCCAAACCCAAGGAGCCTTTTTATCGAGAAGCCTATGTAGGGGTTTGGCTACAGTTGCCTTCTGGGGCAAGAAAATGTTATAAAAGTTAATGAGTCCCAGGAAGGCTTGAAGGTCTGTCTTATTCCTAGGTCTCAGGGCTTTTTTGATTGCGGTTAGTTTTTTTTCGGTGGGGTGGATTCCCTGTCTGTCGAGAAGGTATCCCAGGAACTCCACTCTCTCCTTACAAAGTTGACACTTGTCTCATTTTACCTTAAGACCAGCATCTTAGAATTTCTGCAGAACTTTTCTGAGCCGTTGTACTAATAATTCTTTAGTGGGGGCAGCTATTAGGACGTCGTCAAAATAAGGCACCGTGCCTTTTATGCCTTGTAATAATCTCTCCATTAAACTTTGGAAAATGCCCGGCACCACGCTTACTCCGAATTGGAGTCTATTGCACTTAAAAGCGCCTCTATGTGTAACTATTGTCTGGGCTTCTGCAGTTGCTGCGTCCACAGGGAGTTGCTGGTACACCTGAGCTAAGTCCAATTTTGCAAATATTTTTCTGCCACCCAGGGAATGAAGAAGGTGTTGAACTACCGGTACTGGATAAGCGCTCTGTTGAAGAGCATGATTTAGTGTGGCCCGATAGTCCCTGCAAATTCTTAACGAACCATCTGGCTTCATGGGCGTTACTATCGGGGTTTCCCAACAGGCGTGGTCAATTGGTTCCAATACACCCTGGGCTATCAGTTTATCTAGCTGCTCGTCGATTTTAGGTTTTAAGGCAAAAGGTACTCGACGGGGCTTAAGCCGAATGGGAGCTACATCGGGGCTGAGATTAAATGATATAGGGGTCCCCTTGTACTTGCCTAATGTTCCTGTGAACACATCCTGGAATTCCTGGATGAGAGTCTCTTCCCAGTTGTCATTTCTGGTATGGTGTATGCCGGCTAGTTCAATTCCGAATGGGGCGAACCACTGTAACCCTAACAAGCTGGGTCGGTCACGATCGACGACAGTTAGGGGAAGCATTGCTGTGCAGTTCTTGAATGATACTTGGACGTTGCTGGAACCGACAACTGGGATTCTGTTTCCCTGATAGTCTTTCAGGATGATTTGCTGTGTGTCGAGGTCCTGGAGGGAAATGGCAGGGATCAGTTGTTTGGGGGTTTTCCAGGATACCATCGATAGGGATGATCCTGAATCGACTTCCATCACACATGGTCGATTCTCAATAGTAACCTTCACCGTATCTTCCTTGCATCGAGCGATGAAGCGTGGCCAATGATAATGGTTTGATGGGCCTCTTCTCGTCTCGTTGAAAAGGCAGGTGCTTGGTTTCTGTAGTAGTAGTGGTTGTTCCATTGTTGGTTCAGACGGTCCCAGTTCTCAGGAGGTTTGCCTATCTCCCGATGGAGGTTGTTCTCCTTTTGACTGGGACTGGACTCTCGTCTGCTTCTGCAGACCTTCACGATGTGGCCTTTTTTCCCGCAGTTACGGCAGAGTGCGTCGAGGAATTTGCAGTCCAATTGCAGGTGGATTGCCCCGCAACCCGCATATTGGCACGGACGTCTCTGGTTCCTTTGCTCTCATTCCGAGCGGAGCTGGTTGACCTCCTCTTCATCACTGTCTGAGGATGACTCGAGGTCTTCGTGGTGGGTAGTGGTAGCGTGCTTCTCAGTGGCGAGTGGGACCTCATCGGCGAGTTGGCGAAGCAGTGCGTTCACTTGGCATATTCGAGCAGCTGACTTCCTGGTTGCTTCTGCTGCAGTAGCGTCGGCGATGACATCTGTAAGGCTGATGTCGCCTTTTGCCATCAGCTTTCTCTGCACGTGTGGTGCATTTAATCCCAGAACTATTCGGTCTCTTAGGGCTTCCTCTAAGTTTGCAAAACCACAAAGGCCTCCTAAATTCCAGATGTCAGCTACGAAATTACCAAAGCTCTTGTCCTTCCGTTGGTCCCTCTGGTAAAATTCGTGTCTTCGTATCAGTGTAGGTACTGCGGGTGCATCATGGGCCCTGAGGATTGGAGCGAGGGTGTCCCAATCCATGGTCTTCACTTCCGCCGGTTTTGCTAATGCTTTAGCCATTTTGAAAACGGCGGGACCGCAATGAGTCAGGAACACCACTCATTTCTTGCCAGACATAGCATCTTTTAAATTGTTGGTCTCCAGGAACATCTGGAAGTGGTCTATATACAAGTCCCAGTCTTCGGTTGCTGGGTCGAATGGAGCGGGTAGTATGGCGCCGCTAGTCATCTTGCCGTCTGTTGCATGTGCTCTTTCGCCATGTGCTCTGTCTTTGTCCGATATGTTCTAGTCAGCTCTATCATCTCCGAATCCCATCCTCGTCGCCAGTGTTAAGTCTTGGGCATGGGCGCAAAAATGGAGATGAGACATCGGACTGTGACTTCAACTCTTTATTTAACAAGAAAGAACGGAGCTCAAGACCTGGGCAGCAGTAGCTCTTTTATAGAGCTTGCTGCCGTCAAACAACCAATGAACTGAGTCTATCGCTTTCACAAGCATCCAATCAGGGGTTTCCATTAACAGCCAATCAGACTAGCCAAACCTGACCAATCACGACTCACTATTCACGAGCCAATGAGAATTGCAGGATTACAAGCCTGTTGTAAGACAAAGCTTTTTAGGGTTGTTTCGCTGCGATGGTTTAATCCATAACACATGTCATACACGTTTTTAACAGTCCAGAAATATCCAGTTATAAAGTCTTCTGACATCTACTTATAAAGTCTTCTTACTGGTTCCATGTCTTTTACAGCAGACAAATATAAAACCATAATACAACAAATAACCTTTGATATCAACAGAATATCAAAATAAACAGGGTTAGTCAGTATCGGTCTGTAATCAGTCAATATCAGTATCAAGAGAGATCATCAGTGAAAAAGAGAAAGAGAATTAAACCATGATCTATAGCTCCCTCTTTATGGCAACTTGTAGCATAATTAACCAACCAGAACATAGCATAATACATTACAGTATTTTTCCTTAAAGCTACAAACATATATATTTGTAGTTTATATATTGTCAGCTCAACTACATTATTTAGATATACATAACATTTAGCAACAGAAATTTTGGGCTTGTATATCAAGGACTGTATTGATACCTTTCTTTTGTTTTGTGTTTTAAAAAAACAAACTTAGGGTCTGAAACACCCCCAAAACAAGTGTTGGCAAAAGCGGTGTTAAATCTGGGGCTCATCTTCATTAGTTCCTGAACTTCCCCCATATTTCCAAGGGCTGTGAGCTCATGAAATTAAGTTATTGTATGCTTGAGTGGTTAGCCAGCGCTGTGTTTCTATTTTTATGCTGCAATTGATAAATTAGGAGATAACCTTTTTTAGTTCATTCAGGACCTAACAGGGCTGTTTGACCTGAGCATAGAGCAGTGTGTCTCAACCTTGGCAACTTTACTATATCTAGACTTCAACTCCCAGTAGAGCTGGCTAGGGAATTCTGGGGGTTAAAGTCCAGATGTCTTCAAGTCAAGGTTGAGAAACACTGGCATAGAGTATTGTGCAGTGTGTTGGATAGTCATGTTTGAGAGATTTCCTCCAAGAGTTTCATATGCTTTCAATCATTCAACAGGAGCTATATGCCTATAGTATAATTGTCCATAGAAACATGAATTATATTGCAGCATTGAATACAACCATGCACAGGTTCTGTCTCAAATGATAGTTGGCCACTGGCAACATAATTAAATCAAATAAACTGTTGATTTAACATCAAAGGAACTCAGCATACATTATGTTCATAAGACATCCTGAGTTCTACTGTCAAGCACTTACGTGCTGGTACAACACCAATGAAGTGACAGCTTGCAAGAAGCCACAGTATGTTGATTCACCTCCTATAATATATGTGCTAATTACCTTTTGCATGGGCTCACCTGGCCAATATAAACCAACCACTATGCTTTAAAAACAAGCAAACAAATGCAATACACAGTGGCCCAGTTGAAATTGGATCCATGTCAGCAAAGCAGAGTTTTGCTGTGGTCTGCACTCTTTCTAGAATTTCAACATCTTTTTTATATTGCGATGACCAAAACTGGATGCAATTTTCCAAGTGTGGTCTTACCAAGGCATCATAAGGTGATATTAACACTTCACGTGATCTTGATTCTACCTCTCTATTAATGCACCCTACTATTTGTTGGCTTTTTTTTTTTTTTGGCAGCTGCAGCATACTGCTGGTTCATATTTAAGTGATTGTCCATTAGGACTCCAAGATCCATCTCACAGTTACAACTGTTGAGCCAGGGATTGACTATTCTGTACATCTGCATTTGGTTTTCCTTGCCTAAATGTAAAACCTTACTTTTCTCTACACTGAATTTCATTTTGTTAGATAGGCCCCAGGGTTCAAGTCTTTCAAGATCCTTCTTGTATCTTGAGCCTATCTTCTGGAGCATTGGCTATTCCTGCCAGCTTGGTATCATCTGCTAATTTGATGAGTTCCCCTTCTATCCCTTCCTCTAAGTCCTTATAACACAGCTATACCCATTTTTGATTCTCGCATAGCTTTTTTCATCCTGTTCCAGCAGTCTTTCCTTAAATGATATCCAAGCCAGTCTATTCATTATTGTTTTTACAACAAAAGTAACATTTCTTATATTTTTCTGGGTCTTTCTCTGAATACAGTAATGTATTTATTAGCTTCACTCTTTAGGGGAGTTCATTCACATATAGGCTTCACAATGCTTTGCTACTGTCCCAGAGTAAAGAGGAGATAATATCAGCCTAAACTGTGCTATCTCCGTAGCGTGACATGCTTCTGGAACAGGTCCATACTGTAGTGTCATCAGTATAACTCCTCCATGAAACACTGTAAGATTAGCAATTGGCCTTCTTTTGTGGGTGAAATTCAAATGTCAGTAACCATGGGAATAGCAGTCAGTAATTTCCATATACAATGTCTGTTGGATGGTACCACAGAAAATAAAGAGGATGGCTTTGAGAGAAAAAAGAAGCGTATAGATTAGGTCTGGCACATATGGAAAGCATGCACAAACATCTCAGAGAGACACCTTCCTAATTCATATGGTTATAAAAGCAGAGTGGTGAGAGCACAGTCAGACTGACAAGCTCACGTCACTATAGTCAATCTAAATAAAAGTAATGTTTAGCCTCCTGTGGAGTTTATTCCTGCTCTGGTCTCATCAAAGAGCTAACAGGTAATGTGTACTGCTCCAATACTTTTTCTATTTTCTCCAAAGGATTCTCATTTGATCAACTTAACACTAAAAGGCAGCAAAAGATTTGTGTCTCTTAATTTCAACATTGTGGTCATCTGGATGTATGCTGCAGGTGTTCTTGCAAGTTTGAGACTTGTGGACTTCCACTTTCAGGGTGGGGTTGATTGAGGAATTCTGGGAGTTAAATTAAGAAAGGGTTTATGATGGAAGTATTCGTCTGTCAGGCACAGCAACACAATTTATCCAAACTGGATATAGATCTGTCAACCAGTTGGCTTATCAACTTATCAACCAATCAGTGGCACTAAAGAGTCAGAGGTTTTTTTTTCTTACAGGTAGCCCTTGATTTACCATCTTAAATGAGATCAGAACTTCTGTCACTAAGTGATGCAGTCTTTAAATGAGTGACACTGCATTTTATGACCTTGTTTTTACCACAATCTTTAAGTGAATCACCATAGTTGTTAAGTGAGTCAAGCGGTTGTTAAACAGATTTGCATCCCTCATTGACCTTCCTTGCCAGAGACCTCCTGAGAAATTCATAAATGATGATCATGTGACCAGAGGATGCCGCAAGTGCCCCAAATTGTGATTATGTGACTGTAGGGATGCTGCAATGGATATCAGGGTGAGGACCAATCATAAGTTACTGTTTCCAGCCCCATTATAAGTTCAAATGGTTATGAGCCAAGTATTACTTATAATTACCACCTTGTGAGGATTTGAGTTTACCCAGCTGAGGAATAGCTGATGAGTATAAGTTGTTGAAAGCTGATATTGAGAAATTATTTTATTTAGCCTTATATCCAATTTCAGCCTGCAGGTCACTATGTTTATCCAAAAGGGTAATAGATAAAAAATGTATTGGTAAGTCGAAACTATATTTGTGCCTTTTATAAAGAGTAACCAAACTATCTTCTCAGACCAGTGGCTACAGAAAAACGAATTCAGCCAAACTACAGAAGTTCAAGAGTCAATACCAATTACTTTTACAACTATATGTGTTAAGCCAGGGACAGACTAGTCAATTGGCAGAAGTGGCTAGACAAGCCAAGATATGCTGCTAGGATTAAAGGCAATGCCATATTCAAGGAACACAGGCGTTGCAACAAAAGATTATCTGCTATATGATTTAAAGTACAGAGTATTTTAAATACAGAGAGAAACAGAAGAGAAATGTTATCCAAACCCATGCCCACTCTGCCTCCAGAGATTCCTTCAAAATAGCAGACAACATCCTCAGCCTGTCCAAAGGAACATCTCAGTGATCTACACCAGGAGTATCCAACCTTAGCAACTTTGAAATCTGTGGACTTCAACTCCCAGAATTCCTCAGCCAGCCTCATTGGGAGTTGAAGTCCACAAATCTTAAAGTTGCCAAAATTGGACAGCTCTTTTAAAAATTATGTCTTCTCTCCTGAGTTTGGTCCTTGGGCCAAGTGCCAAGGACATCCTTGTATAGCTGTAATTGCAGGAATGTTCCAATCTCGGATGGCAAACCTCAGAAAAAGAATGTTTCCAAGCAAATGCAACTCAGGCAAACAAAGTCACTAATCTATGGATAAAGGAGGATTAGAGAGGGGAAATAGACATATGTTAAACTTTAACTAAAGATAATTCATTGTATGGATTACTGTACTAAACAGTAATGAAAGTTAAGCAGTAACCAAAGTTAACCAATGATGGAGGATAACTAAAAATATATATAAATACAAGACTATACTCCAATAAAGATCATCATCATAATTCAGTTGTTCATGATCAAACAACTCGACTGCCTCATCATTACAATACATCCTTATCTGGGTATGTTTGGGTCTTTACAGATTTGCTATTAGGGAATATCCAGGTGCTAGTTCATACACACAGCTTTCTATCAGTTTTTTACATTGCAAACCAAGTACGAACAGACAAGTGGGAAAAGAAGTCAACTACTTTCAACTGGTTCCTGGGAGTAAAAAAATCTGGCATCCCATTGTACCTCTTCAACCAATCTGTAAATAAACTAGGTCAACCAGTTGACTGGTCCACCAACTGCTTTTTTTAAAAAAGGGCCTCCACACCCCAAATACAGCAGGAACAGAAGTTGCCATTCCATCAGAACCAAAACAGCAATGTAGAATAGGAACCAGAATACCTTGGATACTGGACAGTGGCTTCCCCATTGATGTTGCTTGTCATAAGTCAAAAAAATGATCACATGACCCTGGGACAATGCATCTCTCATAGATATATGCCAGTTGCCAGGTATCTGAATTTTGATCATGTGACCATGGGGATATTGCAACAGTTGTAAATATGAAAAATGATCATAAGGCTCTTTTTTCAATGCTGCTCTAACTTAATGAAGTTATAAGCTGTCAAGTACCTGTATAGAGATCTTTTTTAAAATTGGGAATGCCCAATTGTAAAATTGTTTTCCAATATTATCTACAATATCATAAATAGAAAAAAAACAATAGCACTTAGACTTATATATCACTTCACTGCTTTACAGCCCTCTCTACGTGGTTTAGAGAGTCAGCATATGCCCCCAACAATCTGGGTCTTCATTTTACTCACCTCGGGAGGCTGGAAGGCTGACTCAAACTTGAGCCGATGAGAATCGAACTGCTGAACTTCTGGCAGTCAGCAGAATGAGCCTGCAGCACTGCATTCTAATCACTGTGCCACCACAGCTCCTACTAAGGTTGATATTATTCCCATTTCAAAGCTGCCTTCCAGCTGATACACATTAGCTCCTTGCTTTACCAACTTGCCTCAATTTGGCGTAGTTCAAGTGGAATGTTTTGCACCACTTTGAGCCTGTCTTCCTGTTCTCATGATGTCATCTGTTTTTAGAAGCTGAGTCAATATATCTCTAACTCTGTTCTAGTTTATTAGAAAATGCTGCAAAATTTGTTTCCACTTCACTTTCCTTTTGAATCGCAAAGTTTCCAAGAATCTCCTGCTGAGTTTCTGTTTCCCTTCTCGTTTCTTGTTTTCCTAACATAGAAAATTTGGGCCTCTCCCTCCCCATTCCTCCTGTTCCCAGGCCATTACACACCGGCCCCCAAGGAAGCTTCCATCTTTTCAATCAATTTCAGTATTGTGTTCCTGAAGCTTATGCTTTCATAGATACATGCTTTAGAACTCATCCTCTTTCATTCCTGCACTAAGTCACTGTTGGAAAAGCATCTGGTTGAAAATTCCCTGGCATGCTGTCATGCCACCTTCACAAGTTACAGGGTTATTTTAATGTAGCGGCGAATGTCATCATGGGAGTGGGAAGCTTTGGGGAATTGTTAATGGATTGGTTTTACCGTTTTTTTTTTAACTTCTACCTTCCCTCACATAATTTCCCTCCTAGCAAGATGTCAGCTATTTTCAAAACATCAGACATGTATAATAAGTATAGATTTCCATGGTTGGGTGGGCAAAAATACAGTTTTGTCTAGGATTCTGCTTGATTTCACTTTTGGTACTCCATGGATTCTTTATCCAGGGTTCTCTGAAGGAACTAAATTTACAAATACATAAACAAACAAACAAATAACTGGCAAATCCTTGAAGAGACACAGACAACAAATAAAATTATATCTTTATGATACTTTAAAAAAACAATAGCCATAGGAGTCAATTGGTAGCTTTTCAATGAGCAGGAATCATCGTTCTGTGGAGCTCTTGGTGTGCTCTGAATTGAGTTTGGTTGTATAGGAAGTTAAAACCCACCCTCTCCTAGAAAAATGAACTATTTTAGGAAATACTAAAAGGGCAGAATATTTCCACTAAAAGGGAGGCAGAAACTCAACCCTTCCTTTGTTAATGGGCCATTAAGGCCTGGGCGAGTCTATTCTACATAACAAAGATCCACCTCCTTCAGACAGAGCCATTTAATTGCCCTTCACTGCATTACGCAGGAAGATTCAACCAAACGTAGCACACAGATAACATACAAAACTAGTTATGACCTCTGACAGCAGCCAATCAGGACACTCTTCCTGTGCCCCAAGAAATTCAAAGCCAGAGAGGTTATAAAACCCAGGGACTCTCAGGATCACTCCCCTTTTTTCGCCCAAGTTCTCCAAGGCATGTGATCCTGTTCATCAATAAACCTTCTTTCCAAGCAACTTCCATGAATTTTCCCCCACTTGGAACTGTACCCAAATGGACATTTCTTCCAACAGTTGCAGAGATTTCTTTCCCTGATTAGGTAAAAGCCACAATGCTAGAAAGGAATGGGGCATGCTCTCTGTTTATGTTTTGCCCTGGTAGTGTTGATGAGGATGCTGTTTTCTTCTGAGTGCTTCTAAATTTGGCTGTTGTTGTTTTATTGCTCAATTGTTTGTCTTGTGTTGATCCTGATATTAATCCCTAGTCCCTTCTGAATAGTCAGTTAATCTGATCACAAAGCTTTCCTATTCTCTTGCAATGTTGCCTTCTTGGGAGGGGAGATTTACATTCCCCCTTATCTCTAGACCTCATATTGTCCACTGATGACACATGTTTATTTACATCCTCTGCATTCCTGCTATCCCTTTCAAGTAAGTTCAGCAGGTTAAGCTGGACTCTTCTAGCCACTAACAGTTTTGACATCCAGCATGTATTAATGTCAGCAGAGACGTTCAAAAATAGACAGCATCTCAGGTCATATTCAAATGTTTTGTGAAGAATTACAAAGTAGAAATGTATTAATTTAGAAGTGTCCTTTCTTTTTCTTTTCTTTCTTTCTTTTGTTATTATTTTTTACAAGCTGATAACGCGGTGTTGCCCAGGTATTTATTTATCCCAATCCTGTATAATACAGGAAAATCATGTCGT
The DNA here is from genome assembly GCA_004319985.1 of Emydocephalus ijimae. Classification (NCBI taxonomy): domain Eukaryota; kingdom Metazoa; phylum Chordata; class Lepidosauria; order Squamata; family Elapidae; genus Emydocephalus; species Emydocephalus ijimae. Next base: position 10,271 of record BHEV01007409.1, read on the forward strand.
CGGGACTCACACTGTTGTACTGTCTCTCACGCAGCATCACAAATCTTCTATCCCTCTCTTCAGGAGTTTCTTGTCTATGCTGGTGTTTCATTTTTTTGATTGCACTTGGCCAATCACCTGATGTTTCCTTGGAGGACTGAGAGGGACCACCCCCCTTGTGGAGTACTGTGAAGCCGTTGCAATGGCAAGTCCACTGTGCTGTACAAAAGAAGCCATTTTAAGGCACACACCCACACACCCTGAGAGGTGTTAAGAGCATCTTACCCCCACAGTATTTGTTTTCAGAGGTTATGTCATCTATGTACCAAGTTTCGTTGAAATTGCTCAAGGCATTCCAGTTATGATGGAACACACATGTTGTAATTATGAAGCATTCAAATGTAACAACTGTATGCCTTTCATATGCTGAAGAAACTGTATGCCTTTCACATGCTGAAAATACTTTGTATCATTTATATCCTGTAACAACTACGTATCATTCAAATGTAATCAGTTAGCTCCTGCCTCTTCAGTGACCTTTTACAAGGCACGTACAAGAGACAAGGAAACCAGACAGCCACTGACAAAGCCCATGCGTATTGGAAGCGATCTGTCAGATACGCGGCTTTTGTAATACATAATCCACTCCACCTGACTCCCCTTCATGAGCAGCCCATCTGATGCGGGATAGCAGATACTGCATTCTGGTGAACCCGACGTGATTCCCTAAGGGGGATACGTTGCGACGCCCCCATATCTTATCCGCTCGGAAGGAGCTGTGCATCGCCAGGC
>BHEV01007410.1:0-17272 GCA_004319985.1 Emydocephalus ijimae
TGGATACGCGTTCTGCTGCAGGGCGTGGTTCAAGGTGGCCCGGTAGTCCCCACAAATTTGGATTGACCCGTCTGGCTTAATAGGTGTTACAATAGGGGTTTCCCACGGGGAGTGATCGATGGGCTCCAACACCCTCTGAGCTATTAGTCTGTCGAGTTGTTTGTCGATTTTCGATTTTAAGGCAAACGGAACTCGACGGGGCTTCAAGCGAATGGGAGCTACTTTTGGATCTAGGATGAATGAGATCGGGGTCCCCTTGTACTCACCTAAGCTGTCCACGAAGACGTCCCTGAACTCAGTGATAAGGTCTTCCTCCCAGTCACAGACACCGACTCGGTTTACGCCGGCCACTTCAATGCCGAGTGGCGTGAACCATTGGAGGCCCAGTAGGCTAGGCCTATCTCTATCGATGACTGTTAAAGGTAAGTACGCTGTGTGCTTCTTGAAGGAGACTCGGACTCGGCAGGACCCGATGACGGGGATTCAATGCCCCTGGTAGTCCTCAAGGATGAGGCATTGAAATTTGAGGTCTTGGCATTGAATTGTGGGGATGAGTTGCTTGAGTGTCTTCCAAGACACCATCGAGAGGGACGATCCTGAGTCGACCTCCATGTGGCAAGGCTGGTTTTTGATGGCTACCGTGACTCGGATTTTCTTAGTGTCCAAGGTTGAGGCGTGACCGATAGTGATAGTATGGTGAGCCTCTTCTCTCTGCAAAGCTTGATTTCTGTAGGAGTGGTTTACTGGCGCTCGCCTTACAGGACGGTTTCCTGTCGATTGGCGATAGTTAGCCCCTTTTGAGGCCTGGCTGGGTCCTGGCAAGCTGCGGTAGACCCGTCCGATGTGGCCTCGTTTCCTGCACTCATGGCAGAGTGCGTCACGGAATTTGCATTCGGACCTGGCATGGTCGGCTCCACAGCCAGCGCAAGGGGCTTCGGATGATGGTCCCGGTCGGACCGCAATCGGTGGACCCCTTCTTCGTCGCTGTCTGANATTCGATCTCTTTGTGCCTCTTCTAAATCAGTGAATCCGCAGCAGCCTCCCAAATTTCGGAGGTCTGCTATGAAGTCGGCCACGCTTTCTCCCTTCCGCTGGTTCCTCTGATAAAACTCATGGCATCTCANTCGAACGGAGCGGGTGGTACGATGCCGCCGGACATGGTTCCGTTGTTGGCGTCGTCTGTCACGTGCTCGGTGTTTCTTTGTGGTTGGTTCAGACATCTCCACATCCCATCCTCGTCGCCAGTGTTAAGTTTTGAGCATGGGTGAAAAGGAATGGAGACAAGCCTCTGAACCGTGAACTTCAGCTCTTTAATTACATTGTGACTTCTTGCTTTAACAGCAGTAAAACCCACCTTATATAGGCAACCCTTGTAACGTTTAACCAATAACGAGCTCGGAACACTAGCTCTTATAACCAATGAGAACTCTCTGTTAAGGGCCAATCGAATTCCCCAGAATGGGCCAATCCGGTCCGGCCGCTTTACAGCCATTCAGAAGTGCAGGGCCAGAACCCTGCACTTACTCCAAGCTCACACTTTATTAATCATATTGCATACACAACAGGGGTGATCCATTTTTCTTTTGTGGTTCTGGTTTGTGTCTCTCCTTTGTTCTCTGGTCTTCCTGATTACTTGCATTTTTATGATCTAAACAGGACTCAGAGAAAGATGGCAGTTTCTCTTTGGATATAACTGAGAAATGAAAAGCCTGCAGACCAATGAAGAAGTAATTATACAATGAAAGGCAGAATACGCAAAACAAACTTTGGCGATTTCATATATAGGGTAAGAAAATACAAACCTCCCACCAGTGTGGGTCAGAAAAAGAAAGATGGTGGCCATAGTCATACATGACAAAAGGGCTTCAGAGTTGTGGTTGTCATTTTCATTTTTCTGACACACACGCTGTCTCTCTGCAGCTTCTCCTGCTCTCTATTATCCCATCCAGTTCATCACACTTATTCCCTCTTAGATTTTATTTTATTTGGAAGCTGTTCCTTTCCATCAGATTAAATAGGAAAGCCTGAAAAGGAACCGACATTCTTTGCAGTTTATACTGAGGTCGATGGAGAGGGAATTCTGTGAGCTTAGAAGAGTACGGCAGCCTGTCCGCATCATGTACAAGTAAGCCCAGAATAATAGTAATAATAATATGATAATAAAACATGGAATTTTACATCCAAAAAAGCCATCTACAGGTAGTCATCAACTTACAACCGTTCATTTAGTAACCATTCAAAGTTACAACGGCACTGAAGTGACCATTTTTTTCACTTTGTGGAATCCCAATGGTCACATGAGGAAATTCAGATGCTTGGCAACTGACTCACATGTATGGCAATTGCAGTGTTCTGGAGTCATGTGATCAACTTTTGAGACCTTCCGACAAGCAAAGTCAATGGGGAAGCCAGATTCACTTAACATTGTTACTAACTTCACTTCACTGATTCACTTAACAATGGTGGCAAGAAATGTCATGAAATGGGGCAAAATTCACTTCACCAATGTCTCACTTAGCAATGGAAATTTTGGCCTCAATTGTGGTCATATGTCAAGGAAATATATATATATTTTCTTAATATATATATATATATATATATATATATATATATATATATATATATATATATATATATATNTCAGGCTTCTGTATTGTGTTCGTCTGTGAGTCGGACTTTCACAGTTGTTTCAGTTTTAAATTTGGTGCTAGCCAATACTGTACCAGAATGGTTTTTTCTTCATCCTGATTGGTTGGAAGTCTTGGTCTGTGTTTATTGGTCTTGGAGTTTGCTGTGTTCTGCTTGATTGGTGTTTCTAATATCTTCTGTCTGGAGGCTTTTAGTGTGGCTTGACTCTGAGTAAATGGACGGCTATCATTTATTAGGAAGCCGGAGTCTTCTACAGTAACTAGGGTTTTGGTGCTATTGAAGTTGATGCTATGACCTATGGCTTTCATATGTTGGACTAGTGAGGAAGTGTGTTCCAGCTTTTTTATTGCTTTCTTGTGTTTGAGTCTGATGAGGGAGATTGGTGGTGGCATCATGTGTTGTTTTGGGTCCTTCTGTCCACAATCAGAAAAGAAGAAAATACTTCCTCCCTTTTTCAGCACCTTAAATTCATAAAAATTAATTTTGAGGGAACCAAATTGATCTCCAGTACTGAACACTTCAATGAGAATAATCAGGGAAGCCATCGAAATAGAGAAACACCCCCATAACATGAATAAATGGGATGATACCTCCCGCCTTCCAGACATCTGGAAACTAGCCCTTATCAACAAACAAGTCCCAGCCATGAAAACCAACACCAAACCCAAAACAACACATGATGCCACCACCAATCTCCCTCACCACACTCAAACCCAAACCCACCCCATAGATGAAAGGCAACCACCATCCAGAAACCAGACCACGGCTGCATCTCCAGCTGCCATACACCCCGACCCCCCAAACCAAGCAAACTGACACATGCCATGAACACATAGCCAGGCCTCAAACTCGAGCCAAATCAAAACCAGGAACGTCACATCATAGCCACCAGCTCAAGATATCATATCACAGAACTCAGGAGGTTACACCACAAAACCTCAGGATGTTACAACACAGCCAACAACCCAGGAGATTACAGCACAAAACCCAGGATGTCACAACAATAGAACTCAGAAGGTCATCACACAGCCCATTACCCAGGAGGCTGATAGACACACAGCCAATACTTCAGCCACACATGTTCTTACAAAAAAGCCAGCCAATCTACAAACATCAACTCCATCAACCAATCAAGAAAATGACAACACAGCCAACCTCCCCGCCAGTATTTATAGAGAGACGGCAGCTCCGATCACACTTTGCTCGCACAAGCACAAAGCCGAAAGCACCAGCCTGAAGATGGCGAGTGGGACCTCGTCGAAACATCACCAAGATACTGTCAATCTTATACGGGAAAAGACCTGAACACGCCAAGACCTGCATACCTGTATCTGTGAAAATCTATGAAAACATATATATTACACACACACACACACACACACATGTACACGAAGCACATATGAAATTAGAAGACAGAATGCAGGTATTTCAAATAAATGAAATGAAATCTTTAAATCAAGAGGAATTGTTTGAGGCAGAAAAACTGAATTTCTCTCTTCTCCTTCTCTCCTGTTATACCATTTCAGCTTCCTTTCCTTCATATGAGTTATTTGGGCAAAAAAAAATTTGCCTGCCCTAGGAAACATCTAATTGCTGTTTCTTTCAATCTTTTTGAAAGGGAAAGCAATTTGCATATCGAGTTGTGAAAGAGCCTTATTCAACAAATGCTACAACCACTCTATGGCGGCAAACATCTGACAGCTTCCTGACGTCACTTGTTGGGTGATGGTTTCCAGATGTTTATGACTTATTGATGTTTTGATTAACTTCTAAGCAATACAGACGCGCTCTCTCTGTCTCTGTTTTGTATGCTGCATCCAACTTCTTTTGCACATAGTGTTATTGGAAGAGAGTGGGGAATAAAATTAGCATTTGGCACCTAGCCAGGACCAGCTGAATTTTCCTGTTATCATCAGCATGTTCAACTCTGCTACAGGATGTGCTGTCCGTGAGAAGGCTGGTTCTGCGATAAGGAGAATTTTACCAGAATGCTATATTCAGTTAAAAAGGAGATGCAGAATAATTAGCTAATTGTGCCCTAAGATGAAGCGTCCAATGCGAAGCTATCCAGACAACAGGAAGCCAAAAGAATCAGAACAACGGGAACCAGGGTTGCATTCTAATGATCGTTTCACTGCTTGTCTTTCCTAAAACTTCTTTCTGTTGGAAGAAATTATCCTTCTGGGTTCAGTTCCAAGTAGTGGGGGAAAAGACACTGGAATGATGGAAGTTGCTTGGAAAGGAGGTTTAATGGTGGACAGGACCACATGGCTGGGAGATCCTAGGTGAAAACAGCAATCACATGCTTCAAGATGTTGGGTGAAGAAAGGAAAAGGGGCAAGGTGCTGAGTTTTAAACCCCCTGTTCCTGTGTAAGAGATGTATCCCATTGGCTGTCAGACTCCCAGGAGGCGAGGGTCTTAGCTAACTTTGTAGGTTTTGTCTGTGTCCCAGGCTTGTTTGAGTGCTGGTTGATATCATCTTCCCAGGCACCATGTGGTGACATGGGTAGAGGGCTAATCCTATCTTTGTTATATAGAATACACTGGCTCAGGCTTAATGGCCCATTGACAAAGGCGGGGGGGCTGAGTTTCTGCCTCTCTAAGTTTCGACTTCTCTTTTAGGAGAAATATTCTGCCTTTTTAATATATACTAAAATATTCCATTTTTCTAGGAGAGGGGTGGGTGCTAACTTCCTACATTTCTATGCAGGGGACATTTATGAAAAATTATGAGAAACTTTTCCAAGAATGGTATCAGCTACACCAAGCTCGGTTAAAGAATGTTTGCTTTTGGGGGGGTGGGGGCTGCTAATGCCTGGAATTGTCTCCCAGGTACAGACACAATACAGTTATTGGTCATTCCCTACACAATCCGTGTCTTCCACGAAGTCTTTTGCATTGTCAAGGATTTTCCATGTGGTGGAGTGTGTGACTTCTTATGGGGTTATATATGGAGATCCTCAGCCATCCAGGTCATGGTTGTCCCAAAGGTGCCTTTTTTTCAGGAGGCCACTGGACTTCCTTTGAAGACATTTCACTCCTCATCCAAGAAGCTTCTTCAGTTCTAACTGGTTGGTGGGGAATGGAAGGATTTATACTCCTTGCAGACAGCTGGTCATTTACATTCTTTTAGCGGGTCATTAAGGTCACCTGGAGATTGATCTGTGTCATCAGGGTCACCTGAGTGGTGCAAATGGGTGTGGAGCTTTCTTGGAACTGTTGAAAGGACTGTATTGTAGATTGGAGATAGATGGTGGGGTTTCTTATGGGGTTATGAGAAAATCTGAGGGGGGAATCAGAAATTTTGGAGGGGTTGCATAAAGGGGCGTGATGCAGTAGGTTTGGCCCAGTTTGGGCAAACCGATTGTTAAATTTACATCTGGTTCACCAAACTGGTAATTGAACCAACCGGCTGGCCCTGCCCACCCCACCCCTCCCAGGAGTCTCCATGCAGCCTGTTTTGGTGCAGGTATGTGCAGGGTCTGCACATTTTTGCCCTCCCAGAGGCCCGAGGGAAGCCTCCGGACTCTGGGGAAGGCCTAAAGATGGCCGAACCGGAAGTTCCAGAAGTCTGGAAACAGGCTTGCTTCCAGCTTCCGGAGGCCCTCCAAAGCCCAGGGGAAGCCATTTTCACCCTCCCAGAGGCCTGAGGGAAGTCTCAGGACTCTGGGGAAGGCAAAAAACGGCCAAACCAGAAGTTCCGGTAGATCACGCTCACCATGACCACCCAGCAACTGGGCAGAGGACCGGTTGCTATGATTTTTTTTCACCCCTGCTTGCATATTTAAAGCAGAATCACTTTCAGAACCTGTTCTCATTCTACTGTCAGAGAACCAGATGTTTGTGGAAACTAAAATGTAATTATGGAAGGCAAGTTTCTTTTTCCAGTGAAATTGCTGGTTGTGGGATCATTGTAGAATGGTGTCACCTGGGTTTCTAGCTATAATATCTGTCTCTGCAAAAAGGCATTTGGAAACAACTGAAGATTTTCTGCTGTCATGAGTCTTCAGAAATAAAAGAGATTATAAACCACTGTAATGGTAGGCAAGCAAATAAATGACAAATAAGTAAATAAATCCTCCCATTCAATTGAGCAAGGGCTTTTGATAGCTGCAACACAAAGGAAAATTTTGGATGTTTGAAAATAGGTGTTTTAAACCCAACCCACATTTTGTCGCTCAGGTAAGCTTTAACTTGGACTATACCAATAGCTGGCATTTAAGTGCTAGAGAAGAATCTGTAAGGAATATAAAAAGCATAATTTCCTAATTCCACTGAGGATTCCCCCCCCCTCCATGCCAATTTAGGAGGATTTTTTTTTTCAGGACTTCTTCAAAAATAAAACAGAGCATTTACCTCTATCACTATAGAAATTTGTTCATAACAACGATAATGGTAAAATGATAGTCATGAGATGCCACAAAATAAGTTCGCTCCATTTATATTTGCATCATAGTATTGCAAGCACAGTTGTTCTTATTCATTGGGGCGAAAGAATCCCTTACAAATTTAATAATTTCTTACTAGATAGCCAGTTGATTAAATGTACCAGTGCAAGTATGACTTTCTTTTTCATCTTACATGATGTTTGTGTTTAACTGCATGCAGTGATAAAGCTATCTAAATTGACATTTTAACCCATGAAAAGACTTGGTCTTTTTACAAAAAAAGCTAGATCAACCTATCATCTATCAACCTTGCAATGATCTGAAGTACATGAAGGCAATATCCAAAATTGAAGTTTATTCACAAAATTTCCATTGAGCGGCTCTCGAGTTACATTCTGCATGTAATTTGTGCTATAAAGGCAAAGGTTCCCATTGTCCAGTCATGTCTGACACTAAGATAGTGCTTATCTCAGTTTCCCAGCTGAGGAAGTCAGTTGTTGTCCGAAGACATAGTCATGTGACCAGCATAGCTATACACCAAGGTGCATATAATATCGTACCTTCTCACCAAAGTGGTACCTATTTATCTACTTGCATTTGCCTGCTAGGTGAGCAGGAGCTAGGAGATATAACGGGAGCTCATCCTGTCATGCAACACTCAGGTCTCAAACCCAGGATAACAGCTGACAAGCTGACAAGCTCAATAGCTTGAACCCCTAGGCCATCATGCCTCCAGTTTATACTATTCAAGCTCTGAAAATCTAACTATTTTTAAAATGCTTAACTAAAATTGAAACAGTTTAACAAACTAAATCTAATTGGATGGAGAAAATGTAGTAAAGTATGTATATATTGTGAGGATCGTAACTGCTGTACAAAAGCAAGGAATAAGGAATTTAGAAAGGAGAATAAATGACTAATAAATGAACATATTTCTGATTTAAAAAAAAACATACTGGAAAAATAATTGTTCCTCTAATGGATGCCTTCCAGATCTGGAAAACAATGGGTTTTTTTAAAAAAAAAAGTACTTGGTGAGAACAGTTGCATAAGTCTTACTATGATAGTAACTTCCTATATATGCCTAGGAGGATTGATATGCGATGCAATAAATGGAAAAACACATTGTTTTCTTTACGTATTTAGTTTGAATAGCGCCAATGCTGTGTTAATTTTCTTTTATTAGTAGTTGATTTCAATTGGGGTTTTTTTTTCCCAGGTTTTCTTCCCCTCCCAACCTAGACAAAGCTTAGGCAATTTTCTGGAATAATATTTAGAAGAATTAGCAATTAAATAATTGTTCTATATTCTCCAGTCTTCAATTTCAGCCTTGCGTGGTCAAATTTTTCTAGAGAAGTTTTGTCATCTGAGGATTATAGAAATTTAAGTCTTTGCCCCAGGATGGAGAACGTTTTCTAAAATATTCCCAGTGAATTTGAATTGTATAAAAATGAGAAATTCTTTACAGTTCAGCCAAAATTTCTAAAGAGATTTAAAGAAGCCATATTATCTGAAGATCAACGAATCCTTATGCTTGGTCTTGGCAAGCGTATGTGTAAGATTAAACAGAAACTGGCCAGTTATCTATACATAAATTATAGTCTAGATCAGGGGTGTCCAACCTTGGCAACTTTAAGCTTGTGGACTTCAACTCCCAGAATTCCACAGCCAGCTTTGCTGAAGAATTCTGGGAGTTGAAGTCCACAAGTCTTAAAGTTGCCAAGGTTGGACACCCCTGGTCTAGATCAATGTTTCTCAACCTTGACAACGTTAAGATGCATGGACTTCATTCCCAGAATACCCCAGCTAGCATGCTATTTGGGGTATACTGGGAGTTGAAGTCCACACATCTTAAAGTTGACAAGGTTGAAAAACATAGACCTAAATTCTTCCTATCTCATGATTAATAACTGAGTTACGACTTGATTATAAAACTTGTGGAAGTTAACTTTAGCATCTCTATTGTGTTGTAGGCAAAAAGCAAAAAAATAACGATAACCTTAGCTTTTGCTCAGCTAATACATCATACTGGTCAATATTCATTCTACCTCCTGTTCATATACATAAATGTGCAATTTCATTTGAAAAAGTTCAGAGAGAGGATTGGAGAGGTAAGGGCATTTCAAGTTGTGCCAACAACAGTAATTCAAGGAGAAGACCATCAGATCACATCGGTACAAAAGTTCTCTCTTGTGATCCATTTCATGTTGAAGATCTACTTCATTATTTGCATTACTATCCTTTCTAATTGTCTAAGTCAGTGTTTCTCCACCTTGGAAACCTGAGGATGGGTGTATTTTAACTCCGAGGATTCTGGGAGTTGAAGTCCACACATCTTCAAGTTCCCAAGGTTGAGCAACACTGATCTAGGTTGAGGATTATTGCACACAAAGAAGGAAGGACAAGATAGGAGAAGAGCGTTAGCAAATCATGTTGCTTTTTTTTTTTTGCCACGATCAATTTACCGGTACTTGAAGTCTATGACATTTGATATGAAAGGTGATTTTTCTCACTAAATGCAGTTCATATGCCATTGGGAAAATTTGGGGCAGTTGAAGTTCTCAAATTGTAGAGTCGCTAAGGTTGAGAAATATAACTTTAATGTTATTCACCCTTAGAGAATAGTGCAGTTCAGAATATTATTAGAATTTTGTCTTTGTCTTTGAAGATTTCAGCAGGATATGTTGGGACACCTTGGATAAGTACCTGTAGGAGGTGATGAGGCTGAGCTCAAGGGAGGAGTAAAATGCATCATAAGTCATGAGTCCCTGTGCACCTGCAAGAGATCTAAGTCCAGCCCACCCTAAATGTCTCTCTTATTTCTTATGCATTTCCTTTATTGCTACGGTAGTTGGTTTTTTGTAAAGAGATTAAGCGTGCAATAAATCTTTATACTCATTTGAATTGCCTGAATCTCCTTGGGGCTTGACAGTGTTTTATCACTTCTTAAATTTAGTTTCAAATCATCCAAGCAAGGGACATCCCATGTCTATCCTTGATATCCTAACATCATTTGATGAAGCTGGAAAGCAGGTTATGTACTACTATATTTACCAACATCCATATTGCAGTATTCACACGGTGATACAGTCATCATCGCTGAGTCTTTCTTCTCCACTTTATTTGCATTTCTCTTTACAGTTTATCCTGTAAGAAGTTCATCAGTGAGCATCTTTACCCGCCTTCCTCCCTTGCTTGCAAAGGATGATGAAAGGAGTCTGATTCAAAGGGCAGATTGACATACCTTTCATTGAAGGGAACTTATTTATTTCCAAAAACTGATGGTGACTGTGCTGGCAGGTATCGTTAGGACTTGGTGTTTGATAACAATTGGAAAGCCACTTGTTAAACTTAACATTTTAAATTAAGAATCTCAGAGCTCGTCATCCCCAAGAGAATAAAATAAACTATACTCCACCTTGTTTTAGTTGGGCTGTTTTGTTTTGCTTATAATGTTCCCATGGCTATGGGAACAGCAGTTTCTTGCAAAGTCCCTTATTAAAGTTGTAATGCAATAATATTGTGACATCACTTTTACATCCTTCAAATTGAGAAGGTCTAAACTAAAGCCAGAAGTGTTTGCTCTTTGTAGCTTGGTCACTTTTTAGAGAGGCCTCCTAAAGCATTGGAGCATTGTATATTTTACCTTTTTGTATGAGTGGCCTGATTAATTAACTTCATTTTGGGGAGCTTACTCTGATTAGCCTGGTGGGTGGTGATGAATGCATTTTATTGATACCCGACAGCTGGATGAAATTCTCCATATAGATGGAGTTGTTCTGTTTGGCTTTTGTGTGAGAGACAGATTTGAAGAGAAATAGTGATTCCATCAGGATTTCTTTAAATTAGCCCAGTAATATTACTAAAATAGAGGTGTTGAAATTATTTAAAACAGAATTGTTTGTTGCACTGTTATTTAGTATTAACTTTAGTTTATAGTGTGCTTCGTTATAAAAACATCTTAAAGCTGCTGCTAAATTATTATTAGTAGTAATGATTTAACGGAAAAAGGATTCATGAAATATTCTACTACCCATTTTATTTTTGATCTGGAAACTGAGTTCACTACATTGGAATTTTTTAAACCAGAGTGCACAAGGTTTCAGACTTGCAGAACCTACTTAATTTTTAATTAGCATCTTAAGATTCATCGATAATGTCTCTCATGGACAGACACTTTCTAGAATTAAGATGAAGGAATTTAGGACAAGCAAATAGAACCAAACATGTAAGCCCTTAAAATCTTAGGAAGAAACTTAGAAAAACTTAGAGTAGCTTAGAAAAGCTATTAGAAAAAGAGAATTTCTCAAGCATTGTTTTTTCAGCACTCTATGGAATAAATAATAGATCTATTGTCGAGATCTGATCTGCCTTCTATGTATTCTCATTTTAAATATCTGGAATTATGTATAAATAATTTGACAAAAACTGTGGAGATCTGTCTTCCTTCCTTCCTTCTATTAAGTGTCATGCCCCTGGTGGAGACTGACTCTGAGGGAGAGGAGGAACAGCTGACAGGGAGTGGAAGTGTGGCTCTGGAGGTTGTGGAGGAGGCTGGGGAAGGACAGAGGCCGGCTGAGCAGTCAGAGGAGGACCCAGGCCCATCCACTCTGCATCCTAGGGCCCACAGGGAGAACAGGGTAAGGGAGAGATGTAGTCTACTTGGAGGGAGAGGGCCTTGATCCTCTTCATGGGCTGCAGCTGTGACAACTGGATAAGAGGACGGCCCTGCGTATGGGTGAGCACTGGAAACAAAGCGTGGAAATATCTCTAGTTTAGGTTCCTCTCTGAATTTGGGATCCTTTCCAGTGTGTGTTCTGTTATCTGTGGACATTCTTCAGCCCTTATCTTGCCTGGTTTGTGTTGCTTTTTTCCTCCTTCTTGTAACTGTTCGTGTGGGAGTTTTTTGTCTTCCGTCAAGGATATTTGGAGCTTGGAAGCAAAGTGAAGGAATAAAAGGGGCTTCACCAGGTTTTTGTGACTGTGTTTCTTTTGTATCTCCACCCTGGATCATCACATGAAGCATAAAGTATGTGTCCATGTGGCAGAGGGATAATTCTTTCATTACTAAACACTCTGATTGTTTTGGCTTATTTTATCTTATTATCAGATGATCTGATATTCATTCTTTGACCATAGTGAAGTACAATTGGTAGTCAATTTACCACTGATCACTTAACAATTGTCTGACATTACAACAGACCTCCCCAGAGCTACTTATAACCCATATTCTGAGTTGCAATGGCTGCACACATCCACAGACCCATGATTCCATTTCGGGTACTTTGCAACCAACTCACTATTATTACATTTTGGGGGGGACTATTTCTAATGTTCAGTTCTGGTTTCCAGCAAAAAAAAAGAGTGCACTGGAGAAAATAGATTTACATAACAACTGCCACACTCATTTAACAACTGCAGGTTTCACTTAACAACCATCATAAAAACCAGTCATAATGTCAAATCAGCTCATGTCAACTTATGACAGCAATGACTTACAACCATAATTCCAGGTTCAATTATAGTGGTAATTATATAGAACCTCTAAGGTTCTATAGTTTGTATAATGCACTGTAATATTAGTAATTGATACTTTAAAACAATTCATTTTTTCTTTTTTTATTCTAATTGTGATTTTCTTGTCTTATTTGCTGATCTATGATCAAATAAAAATTTATTGATTGACTGACATCTGAAGTGAGATTTCAACAGATAGTGCAGCAGGTTTTAACCATCCAATTATTAATGTTTTAACAACTAACAGAAAGGTTGGCCAATTATCAAGCATAATTAAACTTTTAATTCAAAGTTTAAGCATAACCAACATTGAATTCAAAAGGCAAGAAGATTGGCTTAAAATAAGGATAGGCTGATGGGAGCTTCTAAACAGAAGACAGTTATTATTAAGTAGTGCATCATATTTCGATTAAGATGTGCTAAAGTTTCATTAATTTCTCCATGTTATCTTTTCCTTGTTATTAAATTGATATATAACATTTACGTGCCATCTGTTGTAAAATCCTGCATTTTCCTACCATGCACTTGCAATACACCCACAGCAACTTTAGTGTTTGCAATCCCACACATTTCAAAACACCTTCTGGAAATCAGACCTGAAATTCTGAAGAGCCCTAGAGAACGGCACTCCTTGTAGAGAAATAAGTGTTGTCTCATTAAAAGGATTAGCTAGAGTTAATTTCCACCTGGCCTTTACATATACTCAATAACAAGACCCATTTGTTAATTCTCAAACTAACACAAGGTTGTTTTGAAGTGGAGGCAGTAGGAATGGACCAATTTATCATTATCTATCTATCTATCTATCTATCTATCTATCTAGTCAAGCATGTTTTCGATAACATATAATTAGGAACATGAATATGAGTACATGAAATGGGTACAAATAAAAGGAGACATTAGGATAGGGATGGTAGGCATGTTGATGCTCCTATGAATGCCCCTTACAGACCTCTTAGGAATGGGGTGAGGTCAACAGTAGACAGTCTAAGGTTAAAGTTGTTGAGGTTTGGAGAAGAGACCACAGAGTCAGGTAGTACATTCCAGGCATTGACAGCTCTGTTGCTGAAGTCATATTTTCTGCAATCGAGTTTGAATTTCACCTTAAGTTTGTAACTATTGTGTGTCACCTTAAGTTTGTATCTATTGTGTGTTCATGTATTGGTGTGGTTGAAGCTGAAGTAGTTATTGACAGGTAGGACATTGTAGCAGATAATTTTATGTATTACACTTAGGTCAGACTGAAGGCAGCATGGTTCTAGGTTATCTAAGCCCAAAATTTCAAGTCTGGTGGTATAAGGAATTCTGTTGCAAGCAGAAGAGTGGAGGGCTCTTCTCATGAAATATCTCTGGACTCTCTCAATTGTAGTAATGTCTGATATTCAGTGTGAGTTCCAGACAGATGAGCTGCATTCAAGTATTGGTCTAGCAAATGTTTTGTATGCTCTAGTTAACAATACAATATTACCAGAGAAGAAGCTACGCAAGAATAAGTTAACAACTCTTAATGCCTTTTTGGCAATGTTGTTACAATGGGCTCTGGCACTTAGATCATTACAGATGAGTACTCCAAGGTCCTTGACAGAGTCCTTGACATCATCCAGAAGATGATATTAAAGAACCTAAAGGCTGTTGTTATGAATATCAGTTGCCAGTCAAGGGAATGATATTTTAGCTTCCTTAACATCAACTTCTGGATGATGTGAAGTATGAGGCAATTCAGGTTGCACTGCAAGTACTGAATCAGATTGACCAGTAAGAAACATTAAAGCCAACTGATGGATTTCCTTGTTTATGAGGGGTGTGTGTGTGTCATTTCTGGAAGGGTTTGCAACGTCAGTAGTCTTAAATTGTTTCTGTAGGGTGGATTTCAGGAAATGAATGAGGTGCCAGAATTATGCCTTGTGGAGAATAGATAATTATTAGTGTCTAGAATTAGACCACTGGAGAGTATTAAAAGCAGAAAAGTGGCTTTAAATAGATTTCCCATAGCAGAGGCATCACTCAAATAAATTTAAATGGCTGACACGTAGGGACAAAGTGATTGTGGGTAAATACTTTTTGCCTGCTTCCTGTGATGTCTGTCAACTTTAAGATCTGTCTTACTCAGACATTGATAGTATCTTGAACGAGTACAATTGCCACATGCTATCTGCAAGGAATGGATTCACGGGCCAAGAAAATTCCTACCATACTTCAGGAGGGCGTGTGAGATTAAAACAGAAGGCAAGTTTTGGGGTATGCAAAAGTGGTAGCAAATAAGGTGAAGATATAGTTGTGTAAGCCCTAGGCCATTTTATTTATTGCTTCATGTTCTGGTGGGGAAAAAAAAAGAAAAGTTTTATCTGATGTATACATAGAAGCTTCTACAGGAGTGCATTTCATAAAGGCAGATGGGAGGTGAGTGGAATGGAAATGTCCAGCTTCTCTGTCTAACATCAACACATTTTTCTCGTTCTCTACTTACTTACCTTCCTAACGGCCTTCCTAGTTTATAATAGGAAAATGACTTCCATGCATTTATTTATAGTATTTTAAACTTTATTTTATAGCATTTAAACTCTTACTGATGAGAGTTGTCCTGCAGTCCTAAGCTTGTTGACTTAGCAAGAACAGCTGAGCCATTTAATAGCATATAATATTTAGTACATTTAAGGCTTCAATGTTAGTAACTGTTATGCATCTTACAGCACATCTGTATGTTGCTTAGATAGCAATACTGTGTTTTCTTTGCAGAAGACATAAAATTTATTGGAGTCAGATTTTCTGTAAACTTGTGTAAACATTCCGAAAGGAAATTGCCAAGATTATTCCACATTGAGACCGATAATCAACAGTCTGGGAATTGCAGGCAGGTTCTAACTTCTTCTAATCTCCTGAAATACACTGACTTTCATTAGAAAAGTAGACATAATGAGCCTGGATTAAACAGGTAGTTCTTGACTTACAACAGTTTGTTTAGTTACAACAGCAGTGGAAAAAGTGGTTTATGGCCGTTTTTCACACTTACAACCCACTATAGCATCCTCCATGGTCACGTGATCAAAATTTGGCCACTTGGCAACTGACATGTAATTATGACAGTTGCAATGTCCGAGGCTGATGTAATCACCTTTAGCAACCTTTGGACAAGCAAACTCAGTGGGGAGTCCCACTGTTACTAACTGTTACTAGTGTGTTACTAACAACCATTGGGCCGAGTCACTTAACCACCGTGGCAAGAAAGTCGTAAAATTGGGGGCAAAATTCACAAAACAAATGTTTCACTTAGCGACAGAAAATTTAGACTCAATTGTGGTTGTAGGTTGAGAACTATCTGTGCATCTAACACTTTTAAAACATTTATTTGTAATGTTTTGGTTTAATATTTAATGGATAAAAACCTTGGTCAAGATCCTCTGGTGACATTATTTTATTCTCTCTGTCTATCTGTTTGTGTCTATTTTTCGTCTGTCTGTCTGTCTGTGTCTGTCTGTCTGTCTGTCTCTATCTATCTATCTACCTATCCGTCCACCCACCCACCTATCTAACATCTATCTGTCGGTCGGTCTATCTATCTATCTATCTATCTATCTATCTATCTATCTATCTATCTATCTATCATCTATCATTTGCTGCAAATAGGAAGCACTTAACTTCTTGCACCCTGTTGTCTGTAGCTGGCTTTTCTTTTAAAGGCCTTCTTTTAAAGGTTTAATCCAGGGCAACTTTTGTGAACCTGGCCTCTGCATTATGGTGTCTCCAATTCATAAGAATCCAAGAACCTTAAGATGCTCTTAAGTGACATGTTGCAGCTAGAATGGAAGGAGGGAAACATTTTAACCCATTCCTTCTGTCTGGGAAGGTGTTATGTGACTAAAAACCTAGTGTCTCTGGAGACAGACCATTTCCATCTCCCACCCTCCACCCCCACTGTTAAACTTTGAAGCTAAAAATTGCTCCCTCCAAATCCACATTTTGGGGATGTGGGAAGAATACAAGTGGCAAGAAGGAAACCATAACTCATGATTTAGGTCTTCTTTTTTACTTTCCCAGAATATTTGAGACCTGGTCATGGAAATTGAGAATCCAAAGAACTCTGTGTTTAGATAAAGTTCAACAGGACAAACAGGAAAGAATGTTAACTAATCTAGCTGTTGCTGTCTTAAATCTCTTTGTTTCCCCCACAGCATTTTTTCTTTCACTACATAGTGAGTTACAACTTTCATTCAGAACTTTAAGTCAAATACAATTAGAAAATGGGAGAAGTTCATTGCTTTGGGGGGAAAATATTTGTTTATTGTCCCATAAACAGATTATTATGTCTAAAAATAATATATTTTGGAACTTTCATGAAATGATATCTCAATACTCTTTGGAGGAAATGTAATATTGTTCTCCACAACTCAGGAAAACTAGACTGCTGTACATTTTAAGTGGAATATAAGACTTTTCAAGTGAAAATATTCTTCCTGAACCATATTTTCAGATCAAGAAATGGGGACCAACTATATTTTCAGATCAAGAAATGTATTCCATTTCCTTCCATCAAATGGGCCACTCAAAAATATTCAAATGGGGCTGCTTGACAGTTAAATATACTTGTGTATTTTGGGAGTTTACTTTTTTTTTTTTATAAATTTTATTTGAGTTTTCAAAAGAGAAAAAAAAATACAAATAAAACATCTTTTTTGAAAGTAGCGTAATCCCAGGTTACATTTCTTTGTACAGACACAAA
>BHEV01007415.1:0-36277 GCA_004319985.1 Emydocephalus ijimae
TCCCCCCTCCCACCTTTGTCATGACAGCCCAGAGAAATAGCAGAGAAAGAAGAGAGGAAGATATGTTGAGGGCTGACAGACACTCTAATTAATTCTTGCCCACCTATGACCCCTATTTCCCCACTCCTCCCAGGGTGTGTCATAAATCACATTCTCCAACGAAGCACTTTCACCGGCTGTGGAAAACATGCCTCTCTGGCTGGGCTTGGTAACTTGAGACACCATCTGAAGAAAGGTATGTGTGGAATGTGCTTCTGGTCATAGCAACAAACTGCTCCATCAGATCTCTCCCCCCACTTCTTATGGCAACTCGAGAACAAGTCACGAATGCTTTACGAGTTGACAGAAGGACCAGCCCATGGTGCCTCTGCCAGAGAAAATGGAGCTCAGGAAGGCCACACGTTTTCACTGGCAGAGGGCTGCAGGAGACCATTGTGGCCAGAAACAGAGCCTTGATGAGTGACATTCAGGGGTGGGATTCTACCAGTTCGCACCTATTCGTTAGATCCGGTTGTTAACATTCTAAGCAGTTCGGAAAACCGGTTGTTAGAAGAAATTACTGGCCTAATCCTGTAAGGAAGGCAGGAAGGAAACATTCTGGTGTTGCTTACAGAAACTGCCTCTCTGTTAACCCTTTTTACATTCTTGGCAGGACTAGACTTCCTGTCTCTGGAACTTCTCTGGAGTTTTTTCCCCTCCTTTGCTGATACCTTGCTTGTGTGGAGTGACCATTCAAAGTTACAATGGCCCTGAAAAAAGTGACTTATGACCGTTTTTCACACTTACGACTGTTGCAGCATCCCCACAGTCATGAGAGGCCAGGTGAGGAGATGTGTGCCTTGATGTGAGTGATATTCAGTTGGCCATGCCCAGCCAATAATATGACCACCAAGCCACGCCCACCAACTAAGCCATGCCCACAGAACCGGTCATTAAAAAATGTGAATCCCACCCCTGGTGACATTGAGCTGCCCACGCCCACCTGGCCCCCCAAGATCAAACACAACCCTGATGTGGCCCTCAATGAAATCGAGTTTGACACCCCCCCCTTGATCAAGAAGAGGGTCTGTTTTCCTTCTTCCCAAGACTGTATCTGTCTACTGTAGAGTTCTATACTTGCCTGTGTGCACTGTAGAAAGCACAGCCAGAAATAATTCTGTGATATCAACACACATGGCTGAATGTGACCTTTGTAAGGGATGCCAGTAATGTCCAAGAGGGGCTTACATTTCTGTAGATTTAACAGCTTGTCTTAATAGGAAATTTCCACACGTGGAAAGTTACGAATCAAAGCTGAGCATCCTTCAAAAACAATGAAGAGGAATTGAAGATCTCTCCTGTTCATTAAAGCAACTAGACATTTTTCAGGTTTCTGCAGGGGGCATAAAACATTGCTGTGACTTCTTTATGGAGCCAGCTCATTAAAATTAATGTGACTCTTAACAGCCTGACATTTGAAGTATTTCTTCCAAGTCATTTTGAAACGTTCACAACTGTATTCTGAATACGTGAATTGTTCCATTCATATGCTTGCCATTGTTGTGGCTAATGTTGCTGCTTTTATGTTTATCTAGTACAGGGTTCCCCAAACTTGGCAACTTTAAGCCTGGCTGGAAAATCCTGGGAGTTGAAGTCCACAAGTCTTAAAGTTGCCAAGTTTGGAGACCTCTGATGTAGTATTTCAAAGCAAGTTGGGGGTCGGGCAATGAATCTGCCTCCAGCGAAATGTTGTCTTCTGGAAATCTCTCTGAAGGTGGTTGTAAGCAGGGAAGAAACCAATTTCTCCTTCAAGTGGAAAAAACAGTTGGCAAATCAGGGCGTGTCAGATTTTATACACCTTGAAGCAGGTGCATCGTTCTGTATCCCTGGTATGACACTGCTACATCTAAAGACAGTTTAAGGCTGTCTTATGTAAGGGTTTGGAGAAGAAGTAGCCAATGTCACGGGAACCTGGCAAAATAAAGATATTCCCAAAGGATGTCTTCATTTCTGGGTATACTCAGGGGTGGGCTGCTGGGGGTTCGCAGGGATTCGGGAGAGCCCCTTGCTAAGATTCTGTGCAGTTCAGACAACCCCCAAATCCCACTCCTGGCTGGCCCCGCCCACCCCTCCCAGGAGTCCCCACATGCGGCCTGTTTTGGATGCAGGTAAGCGCAAGGCATGCACAGAGGCTCAGGGAGGGTGAAAATCGGGCCTCCCAGAAGTTTGGAAAGGCCAGAAATGGGCCCGTTTCCAGCTTCCAGAGAGTCTCCACAGCTCAGGGAGGCCATTTTTGTCCTCTGGAGTCCACAGAAGGCAAACACCACCACCCTGCCATGGTGCAGGAGGCCAAATAGGCCACACCCATCATGGCCACGCCCACCCAGCAACTGGGCAGAGAACCCTTTGCTAAAAAAAAAAATTATAAACAAAATTTTAGACAAACATACACAAATACAACATAAAAACATCAACTCATCTTCCACTTACGTACATACAGTGTGTCGGTTGGTTACAAATTGTTTTGTGCATCCTCTCCATAGTCCTCACTTACAATTACTTGTATATATTCTCATATTATCAATCAAATATTCCTAAATACATTATTATCATTGTTAATCAATCATTTGACTATACTATTATTCATTCATGTTATGTGAGATATTCCATATTTTTTAATTGATTTATCTTATAACAATTCATAATATCATCCTGTCCATCCCATAATTATAATATGATAATACAACTTTATATATTCTATATAGTTCTATTCTCCTTATATTGTAAACTTCTACATATTTAATTACCATATTTTATTTTCTAACCATTGATTAAATAAATCCCAAATCTTATAAAATTGTTTATCTTCTTGTTCTCATAATTTCAAATGTCAATTTACTCATTTCAGCACATTCCATTATTTTCTTAATAACTTCCTCCTGCGTTGGTATTTTCTCATTTTTCCAATTTTTAGCAAATACAATCCTAGCCTCTGTTCATACATTTACAATCAAATATTTCAATTCCCTACTGTATATTTCAAGTCTATGTGTTTTTTTGTCATTTTTCCAACCATGTGTGGATTTTAGTCCAATATCTTTTAGCGTCTGCACACGTCCACCACATATGGTAATATGAGCCAGGTATCTGATGACATTTCCAACATTTTTCAGATTTGTTCTTGAACATGCTTGCTATTCTTGTTGGTGGTAAGTGCCACCTTGTAAAACATACAAGTTTTCTTTATATGCTGTTGACGTTGTCATTTTGAGACAATTTTTGCCATTTCTCTAAGTCAAAATTTTTCCCCCAAGCAATCATTGTGCCTTTGCAAAAATTTTTGAAGCCCACCTCTGGATATACTTATCATGATACATTCTAAATTCACAGAATGACCTGATATAGTATGGCACTGATGAGCCATGATGGTTCAGAGGTTAGAATGCAGTATTGCAGGCTAACCCTGCCTACTGCCAGCAGTTTGGTCCTGACCGGCTCAAGGTTGACTCAGCCTTCCATCCTTCCAAGGTGGATAAAATGAAGACCCAGATTGTTGGGGGCAATAAGCTGACTCTGTAAAGGACTGTGAAGTGGTATATAAGTCTAAGTGCAATTGCTATTGCTATTACTGAAAAGTCATGTCATCAAATCTGAGATTTTTCAAAGGCTTCAGTCCTATCTTTGTCTATAGTCAATGAGATATGGGTAGGGTTGTGATGTAAAGATGAGAGTTCAAGTAAGTGGAGAGATGGATGGATGGATGGATGGATGGATGGATGGATGAAGTGCCATCAAATCATTTTCAATTCCTAGTGACCATGTACAACTAGTCCTCGCTTAATGATGGTCACTTAATGATTTTTCAAAGATGATAGATAGATAGATAGATAGATAGATAGATAGATAGATAGATAGATAGATAGATAGACAGATATAGATAGATATAGATATAGATAGATTATAGATAGATATAGATAGATAGATGGATGGATGGATAGATAGATAGATAGATAGATAGATAGATAGATAGATAGATAGATAGATAGATGATAGAATACTTTATTGGCCAAGTGTGATTGGACACACAAGGAATTTGTCTTGGTGTAAATACTCTCAGTAAGTTATAAACAGCTGCAAAAAGGTTACTTATAACCCTTCCTTGAACTTATGACGACTGCACGCATGCACATGCCCATGTGTATGCAAGCACATACACTGTAGTCACGTGATCACATTTTGAGTGCTTGACAACCATCTTGCGCTTATGACTGGGAGCACCATCCAATACTCATATGGCCACGATTTATGCTGCTGTTTTTGCTCCATGTTCATTTACACAGTATGTGATGATCCAGGGTGGGATACAAAAGCAACAAAGTGACAAAAACAGGTGACAGATTATCTGTTCCTCCCTGCCTTTAATTCCTTCAACTTGGCTCCAAAGGTCCAATTATCATTAACTGGAGAAAAAACTCCCCCACAAAGAGTTATGAAATGGAAGAACTTCCATTCAAACTCAAAATACATATAAATTATAAATAGGGAAAAACAACACAAACCACACTGAAGCAATTAATGAGACAAGGCAGGATAAGAGCTTGAAGACGTCCACAGATATCGAAATGCACACACTGGGAAGGACACTAAAACTCAGATAAGAACTGACAAACTAGAAATATTTTCACGCTTTGCTTCCAGCATTGGCCCATGCGCAGTTTGTTCTTTTAAACAGTCCTCGCAGCTGCAGCCCATGAAGGGGATCAAGGCCCTTTCCTCCCCATAGAGCACACCATTCACGTTTCTCCCTTATCCGCTCCTCCCTGCGTGCCCTAAGATGAAGAGGGAATGGGCCTGGGTCTTCCTCTGAATGCCCAGCTGGCCTGTGCCCTTCTCCAGCCTCCTCCACAACCTCTGGAGCCACACTCCCACTCCCTGTGGGCTGTTCCTCCTCTCCCTCAGAGTCAGATTCTAACAGGGGCAGGACACAGTAGCTGCCAGAGAAACCGGACATCCCACTCCTGAGCGATATTACTCCTTATGGGATGGCTACGAAGCCCTTCCAGGATGTCATATTCCATTGCTATATCAACTTTGAAATTCACTGAATTCAAAGATTTGAGATGTTCAATATTAGGAAAGAGAGACTGCATGTATGTGTGAGAGAGAAAGAGCGAATAAGTGTATGCACTAGAATGGACACATATGCATATATATGTATGGGGTGTGTGTGTGTGTGTGTGTCTATGTTTGTATTTAGGCATTCTAAAATATTCTTCCCTTTCCTCTTGTTGAGAAATGCTAGGGAGATGGTTCCACCCTTCTGCATTCCTTGAGGTTTGACAATCCTTTCAATTAGGACAGTACAAATAGATTCAGTCCAGATCACACTTTCCCCTCTCTTGCACCCACCTGAGGAAGTGGCAGGGACAGCAAAGCCCCCGGAGGCAATGGGTGGGAGAGACAACGGCCCCAGCCAATGCAATCTCTGCAATCTAGAAGCAGTTGTTTCTTTTTCATTATTTCAGTGCCTCCTCCATTTTTAGATTCTGTTTCAAATCAACAGATTTGCAGGAGGAGGAGCACCCAGTTGGTGGCCAAGATACTTTTCTGTTTTTCTGAGGGAATACTAGTCTCCAGTCTTTCTAGTGATAAAGAGATTAAAATGCTCTCAGCAAGAAAGGGAGGGAGGATCTGAGCTCTTTCTCTTTCTAAATAATTGATAAAATCTCTCTCTCCAATATATCTGTAGTTTTTTTTATATCTATGCCTATTATCTATATTTATATTGATATCTATCTATCATCTATCCTATCTATAATATAGATAGATAGATAGATGATAGATATAGATATATAGATTTATATCTATTTATATATATATAGCTTTATCTATCATCTATATCTATATAATATCTCTATATCTAATCTACCTATCTACCTATATTTATCCATCTAGCTAACCTATATCTATCTATCTATCTATCTATCTATCTATCTATCTATCTATCTATCTATCATCTATCTATCATTTATCTATTTATCTATCTATATCTATCTATCATCTATCTATCTATCATCTAATCTAATCTACCTATCTACCTATATCTATCTATCTAACCTATATCTATCTACCTCTCTCTCTCTCTCTCTCTCTCTCTCTCTCTCTCTCTCTCTCATCTATCTATCTATCTATCTATCTATCTATCTATCTATCTATCTATCTATCTATCTAAATATAATCTACCATCCATCATCTGTCTTTCCTTCCTCTTTCTTTCAGGAAATATTCTAGCTGTGGATCAAGGAACAGGCAGGGTCCAGAATCTCTAAATTTTGACTCCCCATACATTTAGGGGAGAGATTAATGGCTTGTGTCTCAACAATAGATAATGCTGGATTGGAGTATAAAGGACAGCAGAGATTCTGCCCATCTCTATTTTTGTAACTACTTCCCATCCCAGCATGTGTGAGAGACATGGAGACAAAAAGCATTTACACCTCAGTCAAAAAAAGAAAATAAAAAAGCTAAAAAGGAAACAAAAGGAGCAAAACCCCTCCTTACCAGCAATCAATATCCAGAGAAATAGGGATTAACACCAGACAAACCAGCAATAATTAATACTTTAATCAAGGAACTACTAAGGAGAAAACATCACCCCCACCAACATTGTCAGGGTAAGCCACTGAATATAAACAGAAAGCAAATCCCATGTTTTGCTAGCACTGAAGCTGTTACCTCGTCTGGTAATGAAAGGTCTGCAAGCAAACAACCCAGCTCAAAGAACACCAAGGAATCCACACTGGGCATTTGCCACTAGAGGGCAATGCTGCCTGATTGAAAGAGAGGTCAGTGCCAGGCCCAGCTGCCTCATTTGCTGTGGGACTGCAGATTTGGAAAGGCTGAACTGCAACCTGGATTACCATCCCATGTAGATTTACTTCTAAATCTCATTATGGATTATTAACTCTGCTATCCCTTCCTAGAATGGTCTAGAGCAGGGGTCGCCAACCTTTTGGACCCCAGTGACGACCAAACTCATAATTTTAAATCCCACGGACCACTAATATGAATGTTGACTGATGGTGGCTTGCTGATGTTGGTTGGAAAGTCGGTCCCATATTCCAGAGCTGCAGTAGTCACAGGACTGGCCCTTTGGTCATCCTGGAGCAGTGCTCCTCCAGTCCATGGCAGACCGAAAGGCCAGTCTTGTGACTATTGCAGCTCTGGAATATGGGACCGACTTTCCCACCAACATCAGCAAGCCACCCTGGGGTGGATTTCCTTCCCCCACCTTCGGTCTTATCTTCCAGTTCCGGCTCGCTTGGCCCTACTTAACGTAAGGTTTGTGCTTGGTTGAAGGGTGGGGGCCAGCGGGTGGGCGGGCCTTGTGTTCCCCCACAGCCTGGATTAATTACTTTGGAGGGAGTGCTTTGGGAGGGGACATTTCTCTGCGGACCACCAACATTTTATTACGGACCACCAGTGGTCCCCGGCCCACTGGTTGGCAACCACTGGTCTAGAGCAGGGCTCCCCAACTCCTGATCCATGGATCAGCATCAGTCCGCATGCCAGAAACCGTGCAAACAAGTGAAACCCCATCTGCGGGATGCAAGCAGCACACGAAACCAGCCCCCCCCCCCCCGTCCGCAAAAAAACCTCTCTCCACAGAAGCGGTCCCTGGTACCAAAAGGCTGAGGGGGGTGCTGCTGGTCTAGAGTTCAATATTTAAAAAAACAAACAAATTATTTTGGAAATACTTATATGATCATCAGTGAAAATGTGATAAAAGATCATGCAAGTTTTCAGGAACTCTGGAAATAGGTAGCTCCAAGGGCCTGGGATACATCTGATGAAAAAAAAATCATAACATTTGAAACTTAGCCATTCAGTTATAATATTTTGGTGGGTCCTGTTAAAGATACTGAGGCACTGCAAACATTGTTATTTCCTTTTGTTCTTGTACCAATGTTGCAACCTTTGCATAAGAAGCACCTTGCATATTTGGAATATGTAGATTTAAAGCGGCAAAGTCTCCTGTGCAAGGAGACACAAAATGTAGCTAAGACCTATTTAGGGAAAATGCAAAGCCACGTCACCATGCAAAGGACATAACTTAGTTCTTCCATCATTATATCTGATGTAAGCCTTAACTGATGTCATGACATGATGGCACAGGTCATCATTTTCTCTTAATCATTACTTTCCCTGTTGGAAGAAATATCCTTCTGGGTTCAATTCGAAATAGGGAAAAAGACACTGGATTCATGGAAGTTGCTTGGAAAGAAGGTTTACTGTTGGACATACCTTGGAGATCTTAGGCGGAAAAAAAAGGGAAGGGATGCTGAGAGTCCCCGGCTTTGAACTTCCTGGGGCACAGGAAGAGTATCCTGATTGGTTGCTGTCAGAGGTCATAGCTAGCTTTTTAGGTTGTCTGTGTGCTAAGTTTGGTTGAAACTTGCTGGGTGAAGCAATGAAGAACAATTAAATGGCTCCGCCTGAAGGAGGTAGATCTTTGTTATGTAGAATAGACTGGCCCAGTCCTTAATGGCCCATTAACAAAATTGGGGGGCTGGGTTTCTACCTTTTTGAGTTTCTACTTCTCTTTTAGGGGAAATATTCTGCCTTTTTAATATATCCTAAAATATTTCATTTTCCTAGGAGAGGGGTGGGTTTTAACTTCCAACACCCCCCATGCCAGTAGATAACATCCATTACAAATTCAGACTGCTTTAATATTGCCTATTATTTGCTTGCTTACTTGATCTTATGTATCATAACCCTGAGCAGCTTATAAACATTAATAAAATAATAAAAAGCATGCAACTATCATAAAAACTCTCCCAAAACAACATATCCCCTCACATCCAGCAGATAACTCTCCTGGGTTCCAGAGAACACACCACCCCAATGTTTGAGGGAAAAGCAAGGCTTTTCTGTGGGCCAGGGTCCAGGAGCGTAGGGGCCTATCCGATCTCGGGGAGGTGGGGGGAAAGCAAGCAAGAAAGGCACATCCACTAGATGGCAGCATTTAATAGAAGGGACCCAGACTGCCCCCCAGTGGCAGTCACAGGTTCTCACTGCTTTCATCAAAATATCAAAAGCAGTGCTGCAGACCCACACCTCAAGTTCTGACCCCCTTTTTTGGGGGGGGGTGTAATATTGTGACATACTTTGAAAAGTGTTGGGGTTATGTTGTGATGTCGTAACACTCCTTTCATCATTCCAAACTTCACTGCGGATTGCTGAAATGGCAGATGGAACCAAGTCACTATCTAAACCGGTCCAAAAGCAATAATAATAATAATAATAATAGTAATAATAATAATAATAATAATAATAATAATAATAATAATAATAATAATAATAATAATAATAAATGTGTATACCACCCCACTCTGAATGACTCTGGGCAACTCACAACAATCAAAAAAAGAGGTCAATCAAAAACAAGGTCAATAAAATTTGATTTCAAGTGAAATAACAGGTAGGAAAACACACCGTGGAACCAAGTCACTATCTGAAACCAATCAAAAAACAATCAGCTCTCCTACAAAACTATGTTTTCTCCTGTTTAAAAAGCTGTTGGAAGTTAAAACCCACCCCTCTCCTAAGAAAATGAAATATTTTATGATATATTAAAAAGGCAGAATATTTCCCCTAAAACAAGAAGTAGAAACTCAGAAGCAGAAACTCACCTCAGAAGCAGAAGCTCACCCCCCACCTTTGTTAATGGTAGGCCATTAAGGACTGGGCCAGAGTATTCTACAAAACAAAGGCCTCTACCCATCTCACCACCTGGCCTGGGAAGATTGTATCAGCCAGCACTCAGGTGAAGCCATGTGGTCCAGACAAAGTCTACAAAGTTAGCTAAGACTCCGCCCCTCGGAGTCTGACAACCAATGGGATACAGTTCTTACACAGGAACAGGAAACACTGAGGTGGGGCCCAACAGAGGGTATATAACTAAGGGTCTCTCAGCATTTCAGTCCTTCTCTTTTCCTTCACCCAACATCTTAAAGCACATGATTGTCCTTTTCACTTTGGAGCTCTGTTGGAAGAATTATCCTTCTGGGTTCAGTTCCAAGTGGGGAAAAGGACACTGGAAACATGGAGGCTGTTTGGATGGTTTAATGGTGGACATGAGGACCACATGGCTTGGAGCTCCAAAGTGAAAAGGAAGGATGATCACATGCTTCAAGGTGAAGGAAGAGAAGGAAGAGCTGATATGCGGAGTGTGCCTGGGTTTTATACTCTCTGTTGGGATTTGAATTTGAGCTTGTATTCTGATTGGTTGTCAGACTCCCATGGGGCCATACAAGGGCAACTCTCTAGGCAGAGGTCTCCAACCTTGGCAACTTTAAGACTTGTGGACTTCAATTCCCAGAATTCCTGAGCTAACATGACTGGAGGAATTCTGGGAGTTGAAGTCCACAAGTCTTAAAGTTGCCAAGGTTGGAGACCTCTGCTCTAGGCTGTCCTGAGTCCCAGGCTTGGTTGAGCCTTGTTGGGTGATGATGTAATGAAAGGGCTTTGGGCAATTCCTATTATAGCTCTACCTGGAGATCTTTGTTATGTAAAATAGACTGGCCTAGGCCAAACTAATGGCCCATTAGCAAAGATGGGGGGAGCTGAGTTTCTGCTTCTGAGGTGAGTTTCTGCTTCTGAGTTTCTACTCTTTTTAGAGGAAATATTCTGCCTTTTTAATATTTCCTAGCATATTTCATTTTTCTAGGACAGGGGTGGGTGATAACTTCCTACAGCTCCAAAGGCATGTGGTCCTGTCCACCATTAAATCACCTTTCCAAACAGCCTCCATCTTTCCAGTGTCTTTTTCCCCACTTGGAACTGAATAGTTCTTATAATAATAATTAATAATTATAATAATAATTCTTCCAAGAAAGCCAACCTTCTTTTCTAGACAAAGATCTATCCTAACCATTTAGAATGCCAACCCGTGCGAATTCTTCCCTTTCTCTTATTTACAATTTACCTGTCCTTTGCATGGGTTCCCAGCCAAAGATGACACATAGGACTGGCAGGGAAAGGGGGCAGGTTGACACTGTTAGGGATATACCCTAGCAGAATGTGCACAGCAGTCAGGCAGTCAGGCGAATATGAGAGAAAGCGTTTTTTAGTTGAATAGTTTATTCCATTAAGAGTTTTAGCAGGGTCAAACAGTCCAAATATCATTCACTAGTGTTCAGTCAGTTCAGTCTGGAGATTGTTCAATTGCAAAAATCCAGTTTCAAACAAAATCAGTTAACTTACAATGTCAATCCATAAATCAGTCCAGTAAATATCTTCTCACAGTAGATTAGATATGCAGCATTCCAAAAATCTTTTCTTCTTCCACTTCAGCAACAGGGAACACGCAGAACAAGCAACCATCAATCCAGCAGCAATCCAGGTTTTCTAGCTCCCTCTTACGGCAGTTTCTCAGCCGCACCCAAATTATATCATTTAGAGTTTAAAGCGAAAACACATTTAAACTTTGCTATCATGGTTTATATATTATTTACCCAAACAACGTTAGGTAACTATGGTTATTCCTAACAGACACCAGTCCACAAAATGTCCAAACAGAGATTGTGAAGGCAGGGCAAACTGATCCACCCCACTGGAACAACTGAAGAAGAAAAACAACCAAGTCATTTTCCTATGTGTTAGAAATGCCCCTACTATCTCTCCTCATAGTACAGGGTGAAGGCACCCAGGAGGGAGTTTGCATTTTGCCACCCATTGGAAAAAGATGATGCCCTTGATCTAGAACACCCCTTGATCTAGAACAGAGATCTGTAAACCTCTGGTGCCTGAAGGCCACGGGAATGAGTCAAAATAACAATATATTCACCCACATCCTGCCTTTAGGCCTGTTAGGCACATTTACAATACTTTGGGGTGTTTTCCCCTCCTATGTTTTCAAATATTAGATTTGTGCTATGTAGTTTTTTTTTGTAGTTTTCAAGTTTTTTCTGTCGCAAAATGTTGAAAAACTACCACCCAATTATTAACATTTATGATGCACATGATTCTGGAGGCTACATAAAAACATGTGTTGTTGTTTTTCTACCTAGATTTAAGATGAGGTCATGCTGGAGGGAAAAAGTCTCATCTGCTGTTTTGGAGATATGTATATTTTAAAGACCTGGGGCAGATATTTACATCCCTTGTGAAATAGTTGTGAGACTCTTTTTTCCAGCAATTTTTTATTTTTAACAGGGCTTTTCTCCCAACGTGGAAAAAAACACAAATCGGGAGAAAAATCCAACTTTTAAAGCTATACTTACTATACTGCAGGCAGGCTGGCAGGAACTTCTGTGTCCAGGTATATTTTGAGACTTGGTTGGTTCTATTGTATTGTTTGGATTGTGTTTTCTACTCTCGTCTTTCTATCCCTTCACTCACATTTTACTCTTGCAACCTGGCTGTGAGATAGAGGAAAAGATGAAAGAACATGTTTTTCTGCTGTGTCCTCTCCTTCCACTGGTCAAACAGTGGCCTCTTTGATCTTGTTGACCAGAGTCCCAGACAAACAGTCTGTAACTTGACATGTGAGTGCCTGACCTGGGAGGATTTGCTGACCACCAGCACTCCAGCCACAAAGCTTGTGTGTACCCCACTTGACTTACTAGCCACACAAACAAGCCCCGTCATGATGACTTTGTGAAGCTCATGAAGACATCTTGACCAGTGTGTAATAAGACTGCTGGAGTAAACCATTGGCCTGATCCACCAGAGTTCTTCTAACATTCTTATGAAAAACCACAGAAGAAAGAATACAGAATAACAGAGTTGGAAGGGAGTATTTTAGTCTAACTCTCTGATCAAGTAGGAAACCCTATACCATTCTGGACAAATGGCTGTTCAGTCTCTTCTTAAAAACCTCCAGCGATGAAGCACCCACAACTTCTGAAGGAGAGCCGTTCCACTGGTTAATTGTTCTCACTGTTGGAAAATTTCTCCTTAGTTCTAGGTTGCTTCTCTCCTTGATTAGTCTTCATCCATTGCTTCTTGTGTTGCCCCCAGGTATTTTGGAAAATAGATTGATTCACCCTCTTTTTTTGTGACAGCCATTGAAATATTGGAAGACCATTATCATGACCTTCTCCTCATTAGAAGGCTAAACTAATTCCTATTGGTTTAGCTTTCAGTCCCTTAATCATCTTTGTTCCTCTTCTTTGCATTGTTTCTAGGGTTTCCAGATATATCAGCCTAGACTCATGCCACTAATTTTATGGCATTAATTTTATTTAAGGGGTTTCGTTGATATTTTTATCATTGATCTTCATAAGACAATGGATTTCACTCGGATTTCAGCTGAGGGACAGAGCAGGGTTAGTATCTGTCAGGCCTTTGCACATAATAGCCTTCTCACAATCTTGGTGCAGACTGCTTGTCAGATCCATCTGGCAGCCCAAGGGCTCATGCGTCACGTACAAGCTGTCGTGTCCGTTGCAGGAAAGGAGACTTGGAGCCAGTGACTTGTTTTAGCTCTTTATTTAAGTTCCAAGATCGGCTCGGCTTCCGGAGGAAAGCGGCGGCTTTTTTTCCCTGGCTGCGGCAGCCGCAGCCAATGGCACCCCTTTGAATCTCTCGCGATTAATTTCCACCAATCGCGGGGATTCGCGGCGGGCCAATCAGTGCGGCTCGCTCGGCCAATCAGGTCGCCGTACGCTTGACCAATCACAGAGCGGCGCTTGCAAGTATGTTAATGAATCGTACAGAACACCCCTCCCCTCTTGGTATGGTCCTACGTAACATAGTCCCATAGGTAGGCGGGGCTCCGTACTTGTCTACTTGACCTGCGAAGGTTATTTGATGCTTGGCTCCCGCCCAGTTCGGTTGGGTTTTGTGTTGCTCTCTGCCTCATCGATGGAACCGCCTGGAAGGGTGAGCCGGGCCTTTTGTTGCAGCTCCCTTCCGGTCTACCCTCCCGGCTGGTTGAGCTGGTGCTGTTGCCGCTCCCGCCCGGTCTTTCTGGGCTGGTTGAGCTGGCCTGGCTGCTTCTTCCTGGTGAGGCTTTGAGCTGGCTGCCTATTTCTGTTTCGGTAGGTGAGTATTCTTGGTTTCTTTCTGGTTGGGGTTGGTTCTCGGGGCCTTCCCTCCCCTCTTGGTTTGTGCTGGGAGGGTTCCCTTCTCTTTCTGGGTGTATGTCTGTGTTTGTTTGCGTGTCGGTTGTGTTTCCCGTGGTTGTTCTCGATCTTATTTGATCGATGTGTCACTTCCATGCTCGTCCGTCGGTTGTTTGTAGCCGGTACAAGTGGGGACCTGTTACCTGGGTTATGGTTGCTGGTACCCAGAGTGGGTCCCCGATGAGGTTCTTAGTGTATACCGCGTCGCCTGGTGTAAATGTTCGGTGTTTGCTTGAGGAGTTTGGGGGGTTTTCTGGGTTGTACGTGGGGTGTAGTCTGTCGAGTGGGGACCTTAATTTCCTCCCCATTAATAGTTCTGCTGGGCTTTTGTTGGTTGTCGTGTTCGGGGTTATGTGTTGTATAAAAAGCATTTTGTTTATTTTTTCTTGGATTTCCCCGTGTTCAATTTTTTGGATTGTTTTTTTTGTAAATTGAACCATTCGTTCCACCCTCCCATTCGCCGCCGGATGTGCTGGCGCTGTCAGTGCATGCCGTATTCCCCGTTCCGCTACGAATTTCTCAAATTCCAGCAAGGTAAATTGGGGCCCGTTATCCGACATGATGACATCTGGGAGGCCATGGGTTGCGAACAGCTTGCTGAGTTCCTTGGTCACGGCCTCCGTGGTGGTGGTTTTCATGTTGCTTACCTCCAACCAATTGGAGTAAGCATCTACCGTGATAAGAAATATGTGTCCCTTCGTGGGCCTGGCAAAATCTATGTGAATCCTGGACCATGGTCCCCTGGGGGTTTCCCATTCCAGGATTGGTGCGGTGGGAGGGCTCAGCCTGGTTTCTTGGCAACGTTTGCATGCTGCCACCCAAGTCTCGATCTGTTTGTCCATCCCTGGCCACCAGGCGTAACTCCTGGCCAGGGCTTTTGTTCTAACGATGCCCGGGTGCCCCTCGTGTAACAACTCCAATACCTTCCCTTGTAAATTTCCCGGAATAACAACCCTATCCCCCCATAGTAAACAACCTTTTTGTAATGACAGTTCTGTTTGCCAGTTTCGGAATGTCCTGAATGTTTCGTCGTCATCTTTTTCTGGACACCCCTTCTCTACCCAATGTAACACCCACGCCAGACGCTTGTCTTTATTAGTTTCGCGGGCAATGTCTGAGGCGGTTACGGGTAGATCAGGTAGAGTCTCTATGCTCAGGGTGGATGTCGTGGGTGATGGGTCAGTCTCCAGGTTGGGTAGCGGCATGCGGCTCAAGGCGTCTGCGTGGGTGATCATCTTACAGGGTCGGTGCGTGAGCCTGTAGGTGGCAAGGAACTCGGACCACCTTGTCATTCTTGGCGATAGAATGTTCGGGGTGGCCCTGTTCCCTGCCAGGATTCCCAACAGTGGCTTGTGGTCAGTGATGATGGTGAAAACCCTGCCATAGAGGTACTCGTGGAACCTCTTCACTGCGGCGACGATTGCCAGGGCCTCTTTGTCCAGTTGACTGTAATTCCTTTCCGGTTTGGAGAGGGTCCTGGAGAAGAAGGCGATGGGTGCTTCCTTTCCATTGGGGAGCGTGTGGCTGAGCATGGCACCAACGCCGAAAGGTGATGCGTTGCATGTAACTGCTAGTGGTAGGGTCTCGTTGTGTTGGATGAGGACGGCATCCAAGGTGAGCAGGTCCTTGGTTTTGGTGAAGGCGGCTTCCTCGCATTTCCCCCAGTTCCACATGGCCGCCTTGTCCAAAAGCCTATGCAAAGGCTCTGCTGCGGTCACCTTCTGGGGCAGGAAAACATTATAGAAATTAAGCAGTCCTAGAAACACCTGCAGTTCCGTTTTATTCTTCAGTCTGGGGGCTTCCTTGATTGCTCTGACTTTTTTCTCGGTAGGGTGAATTCCGTGCCGGTCTAAAAGGTACCCCAGGAATTCGACCCTCTTGGTGTGCAGTTGGCATTTTTCTTTTTTAACTTTTAGCCCCGCATTTTTGAACTTCGTTAGTACCTCCCTCAGGCGACCCTCCAGTTCTCTTTGGTTGGCTGCCGACACCAGTATGTCGTCGAAGTAGGGCACCACCCCCTTGATTCCTTGCAGGAATCTCTCCATGAGGCTCTGGAAAATTCCTGGAGCCACGCTGACTCCAAACTGGAGTCTCTTACAGCGGAAAGTTCCCTGGTAGGTTACTATGGTCTGCACCTCGGCAGTTTCTGCGTCGACCGGCAACTGTTGGTAGGCTTGTGCCAGGTCGAGCTTTGCAAAAACCTTGCCTCCCCCAGTGAGTGTAGGAGGTGCTGCACTACTGGGACGGGGTAGGCGCTCTGTTGTAAGGCGCAGTTTAGGGTGGCCTTATAGTCCCCGCAGATTCTCACCGACCCATCGGGCTTGACTGGGGTGACTATGGGGGTCTCCCATCGGGCATGATTGATTGGCTCTAGGACCCCTTGTTTGATGAGCTTGTCGATTTGCTCATCGATCTTGGGCCGGAGTGTGAAAGGTACCCGCCATGGTTTTAGGCGTATCGGGGGAACGCTGGAGTCTAAACTGAAGGAAATAGGGGGCCCTTGGTACTTGCCTAGGGTGCCATCGAACACTTCCTGGAAGTCCCTTGTGAGTTGCTCTTCCCAGTCGGCTTCCGCGACGTGGTCGACGCCCATCATTTCGATCCTGAGTGGTGCGAACCACTGTAGTCCCAAAAGGCTGGGCCGGTCTCGGTCCATGATCGTCAGGGGAAGCTTTGCTGTGCGCCCCTTGAAGGTTACCTCGAAATGTCCTGTTCCAATGAGATTCCCCTGGTAGTCTTTAAGGATTAACTTCTGGTTTTCCAGCCCCCTTTTTTTGATGGCGGGCACAAGGCGCTTGATTTCCCGCCATGCAACCATGGAGAGGTAGGACCCGGAGTCCACCTCCATTTTGCATGGCTCGCCCTTGATGCCCACCTCCACGTATACTTTCCAGGCATCTGCGCTTGATGAATGGCCATTAACGACCATCTGGTGGGTTTCCTCTTTTTACCGGTTCTTGCTGTTCCGTCGGCCCCGTCCGGCCTGGGGGGTGGTGCCGTCTCGTCTCCGGTTGCTGTTATCCCGTCGCCGGGGGCTGTAGGCTTTCTTGAGTCAGCAGGCTCGGGCAATGTGGCCTCTTTTATCGCAGTGTTAGCAGATCGCATCGAAAAACCGGCACTCCGATCGTGGGTGGCCGCCTCCACACCCGGCACATTGGGGTCCCAACTTACGACTCCACCGATCGCACCGGTCTCATTCCGCTTGGAGTCAATGGACGTCCTCTTCTTCGTCCATGGTGTCGGAAACGGGGTCGAGGTCACCATGGTGGGTTGTGGTGGTCTCTCGGCGGCTTGCTTCGTGACGTGTCTCAGTTGCCGTGCCCGCCTCGGTGGTCAAGGTGCGGTCCCCGGTGTCCGGTCTCCGCATTCGAGCTGCCGAATTCCAGGTCGCCTCAGCTGCGGTGGCCTACGCAATGGTGTCGGCGAGGGAGATGTCGCCTTTTGCCATCAGTCGGCTTTGCAGGGCTGGGTCTCTGAGCCCAAGGATGGCGCGGTCTCGTAGTCCCTCGTCCATGTCTGTGAATCCACACATACCCCCGAGGTTTTGTAAGTCAGCCACGAAATCGCTGATGCTCTCACCCGATCTCTGGTCCCGCCAGTAGAAGTCGTGCCGCCTGATGAGGATGGGCATGGCGGGGGCATAGTGGTTCCGGAGCAGCGGCTCAAGATCAGTCCAGTCCATTGTCTTTACGTCCTCGGGTTTCGCGAGAGCTTTTGCCATCTTGAACACTGCGGGCCCACAGTGTGTCAGAAAGAC
This sequence comes from Emydocephalus ijimae, assembly GCA_004319985.1. Lineage (NCBI taxonomy): Eukaryota > Metazoa > Chordata > Lepidosauria > Squamata > Elapidae > Emydocephalus > Emydocephalus ijimae. The sequence continues at coordinate 17,869 of BHEV01007415.1, forward strand.
GGCTCTTTTCTTCTGCCCGTTTGCGTCCTTTAGATTGCTACTTTCGAGGAACATTAGGAACCGGTCTGTGTACGATTCCCAATCCTCAGTAGCTGGGTTAAAAGGCGCGGGCAGTGCGATGCTGGCCATCTCGTTGGTGTCGTTTCCTCGGAGCACGTGTTCGGTGGGGATTGGTCTTGCGATCCCATTCTCATCACCAGTGTCGTGTCCGTCGCAGGAAAGGAGACTCGGAGCCAGTGACTTAGTTTCAGCTCTTTATTAAGTTCCTGGATCGGATCGGCTTCCGGAGGAAAGCGGCGGCTTTTATTCCCTGGCTGCGGTGGCCGCAGCCAATGGCACCACTTTGAATCTCCCGCAATTAGTTTCCACCAATCGCGGGGATTCGCGGCGGGCCAATCAGCGCGGCTCACTCGGCCAATCAGGTCGCCGTACACTTGACCAATCACAGAGCGGCGCTTGCAAGTATGTTAATGAATCGTACAGAATACAAGCCACGCCCACCCCAGCTCCACGAGGGGAAAAAATATTGTGAAACACCATGTGATGGCAATGTGATGTGGCGAGTTTTAGAGGATTCTGCTCTAGTTGTTGCCTTAAAAACAGTGATGGGATTCAATTTTTTTTTTACTGCCGGTTCTGTAGGCGTGGCTTGGTGGGCATGGCAGGGAAAGGATACTGTAAAATCTCCAGTCAGAGGTGGTATTTGCCGGTTCTCCGAACTACTCAAAATTTCCGCGACTGGTTCTCCAGAACTGGGCAGAACCTGCTGAATATCACCTCTGCTTAAAAATGTATTAAGATCTCTTGAGAAAATGGTAAAGAACCATTTTAATACAACTGATGGGTAATACAACCAGTCAGGATGCTTTCAAGCAGGGGTCTCCAACCTTGGCCACTTTAAGCCTGGCGGACTTCAACTCCCAGAATCCCCCAGCCAGTTTTGCTTTGCTGGCTGAGGGATTCTGGGAGTTGAAGTCCGCCAGGCTTAAAGTGGCCAAGGTTGGAGACCCCTGCTTTAGAGGAGTATTTCCTAACCTTGGCAACTTTTTAAGGTGTTCCATCTTCCAACTCCCAGAATTCTGTGACTGATCAGGCAATTCTGGAAGTTGAAATCTAGACATTGTAAGAGCTGCCAAGGTCAAGAAACTCCGCTTTAGAGAAATCCTGGTCTACTAGTTTCTCCACTGATTTGATTCTATTGCTGCCTCTCTTGGCATTATCAATTCAACTGCACAACCCAAAAAACAAAAACAAAATGTGAGAAGTGCAGACGAAGCAAGGACTGCCAGCTATCTGCCAGAGCTTCATTCCCACAGTTACCCTATCCCCAGCCCAAATGTCACACATTGTGTGAACAACAAGACTTTTGTTCAGAAGGTGGAAAATGCCATTTCCACATCAGATCAGAAAAATCTCAATTGGCCTCAGTTGTGGGCTGATGATGAGAAGAAAACTATATTTATATATCATGAAGATGCATCCTGAAAGAATGGTTAACAGATAACAGATAATCAGAGTTGGAAGGGATCTTGTAGATCATCTAGTCCAACCCCCCATCCAAGCGGGAGACCCTACACCATTTCTGACAAATGGCAGTCCAATCTCATCTTGAAAGTCTCAAGTGATGGCGCTCCTACAACTTCCAAATGCAAAGCTGTTCCATTGGTTGATTGTTCTCACTGTCAGAAAGTTTCTCCTTATTTCCAGGTTAAATCTCTCCTTGTTCAGTTTCTATCCATTATTCCTTGTCTGACCTACAGGTGTTTTGACCCCCTCCTCCCTGTGGCAGCCCCTCAAATATTGGAAGACCGCTATCATGTCTCCCCTGGTCCTTCTCTTCACTAGACTAGCCAAGCCTAGTTCCTGTAACCATTCTTCATATGTTTTAGCGTCCAGTCCCCTAATCATCCTGGTTGCTCTTCTCTGTATTTTTTCTAGAGTCTCTAGGTTAGCCAGGCATCTCCAGGCTAAAATGAGAGGCTCATGTGGATGTGCCCTCAAAAATAGCCACTTTTAAACACAAGTTTTGCAGCACTAGCTGCAACAAAATACTAATTCTTAAGCCATATTGGTCAAGTATTTTCTACACAGCCTGACTGATGTTTCCTATGATACCTCAGTTCTTCCTGCTCAGAATTAAACTTGGGACTTTTGTACCCCACTATGAATCTTTTGCAAAACTGGTTGCAACTGGGAATAAAATGCCAGATTAAGGACCCCTTTGGCTTGCTCTAATGGCAAGGCCATTCTGAATCTTACCATCTCTCTGATCAAGCTCTGGATTGCTACAGGGGCAACCTGTTCCGAAGCAGGTGCCTGGGCCAGCTGTCACGCTGGATGAGTAAGGAACCAGACACACTGCAGGCGGAATAGCTGCCAAAGCAAAGGAACTTTCCTTCCCATGCTTGGCCTAAGTTGCAGCTGTCAAAACCTATCTTTAGGAAGCCGGGTGTCCCCTTACAACCTCACACATGGGTCCTTCTGCTTGCTAGTGACCTGCCTGCGGGCAAATTCTGCCCCCTTTATATCTAGATCCTGGGTGGAAACAACATTGGCACAGGAAATCCTCTAAGTGCCCACTATGTATTCCACCCCATCCTGGATACTGACAACAGGGCACAAAGCTGCTGGTGGCATGCTTTTAATCTACTTCATAAACCTCAGGTTGTCATTATTATGCGCAACATAATCCATCACCAGAAGGCAACAACATCCACAAAACTTTATACCAATGGTGGCTCACCTTTTTGGGCTCCTCTGTCAAAAATTGCGCGGGGTTAGCGCATGTGCATTCGCGTGCCATCACCCAGAATGCAGTGCAACCCCTCTATGCCCCATGCACATGCAATCACCTCCCACGCCACCCCCTTACCTGCATTGTGCCTCACAGAGGATTTTTTGGCTGGTTTGAGGCCTTTTTCAGCCTCCCAGAGGCTTGGAAAAAGCTCCCGCAAGGCTTTTCAAGCCGAATAATATGCCCGTTTCGTCACTTCCGATATTACAGGAAGTGATGAAATGGGCCTATTTGTCCTGAAAAGCCTTGCAGAAGTTTTTTTCCAAGCTTCTGGGAGGCCGAAAAAGGCCTGAAACCAGCAGTAAAATCAGTTGTGAGGCGCGCGCATGTGCAGTGAGGTAAGTTTACCTGTGGCTCGCATGCCGGCACAAATGGCTCTGCGTGTCACTTGTGGCACACGTGCCATAGGTTCACCATCACATCTCTATACTGTGATAAAACCCTGCAACTATTTCACTGCAACCCCCTTTCCTTTCACCTCGCCGCAATACCTAAACATGAGAGGACCATCATGTATGCACTTAGGATTGTGACAAGCTTCAAAGGTTATTTCAATAGAGATTCGTGTGAAATCCCTTTGAAGCGGTTCTACAAAGCAGTGCAGAGCCTCTGCTTCTGACATGAAAACGAAGGAGCTGCATATCTCTCTCGCATGGCACACCAAGCCCTTGGCCAGCAGGCCCAGAGGCCAGAAGGCAAGGCCTTTGTAGTGCACCTTCTTTCAGCAGCTGGAACCACTAGATCAGTGAAGCAGCACCACTCCATTGCAGAAATGGCCTTCTTCCTGCATCATGGCTGCCCTCATATCAACATTGAGACAAGGATTTCTGTTCCTAAGCAAGCTGGTTGTTGAGTACGTTGTGCCCGATTGTACCATCTTTGCCACAGTTGTTAAATCAATACTGCATTTGTGAAGCAGCAGGGGTGTTAGTTGGACTGTTAGAAAAATATCCTTGGTGAAATTGGAGTTACAGCGTGCCAGAGCTGCTTGGGTCTTGGGTCTAGGGAATTTCAGAATACACATCTGTTCATATTATATCAAAAATATGCAAAAGGTCACGAAGATGCTTGCTCAGAAATAAACACAACTGATGCCGGGGTCACTTATTCCTTGATCAACGTGCAGAGCTTTGCAGCTTGTTTTCCCAAGAATCTTTCATGCCAAGAAACCAAATCCACCTGAGCTGCCTCTAGTCTAGACCAGGGGTCGCCAACCTTTTGGACCTCAGGGACCAGCAAACTCATAATTTTAAATCCCAGGGACCACTAACCAGTTTTGTGGGTGTGGCCTAATTTGTGGGTGTGTCTTGGTGGTCATGTGACTGGCTGGGTATGGCTTGTATGTAAATATTATAAATATTTATATAAATATTGAATTTTTTATTTAAAAAAGAGCAACTTTTACCCAAAATCAGGCAAAGCAGGCAGGCAGATTGAGTTGCTCACAGAACCACAGATTCATTCAGAGATCTATCTATCTGCCATCGGCTACCTGAGACTGTCACATAAAATTTGCTTGCCGTGAGTCTGCACTGAATAATAGAGCCATCAGTCCTAAGGGAGGTTCAGCTGTGCTTAAAAGCAGAGCTGAAGATCTAAAGACTAGCAAGAAAGCAAGAAATCCATTTCCTGCTTCCTAGCTAATCTAAATCTCCTGGCAGAGCAGAACAGCTGATGGTCGGAAAATGGAAAAATAGCAATTTAGCAGGCAAGTTTGCCAGGTAAGGAGTGAGTGGGCAGGGAGGGTTCCCACGGGCCATGTGGGTGGTGCAACCTTGTGTTTCTGCGCAGCCTGGATTAATTGCTTTGGGGGGGGTGCTCTCGGGGTGAGATTTCTCTGCAGCCCACCAAAATTTTCTCATAGCCCACTGGTTGGCAACCACTGGTCTAGACCATCATTCCTCAACATTGAGAGCTTTAAGCATGTGTGGACTTCAACTCCCAGAATTCCCCAGCCAGCTTAAAGCTTCCACGGTTGAATGCTGTCTAGACCCATTCCATTGCTCAGTAAACCAGGGACAAATAATACTGAGCTGCTCTTCTTCTATCTACATCCTCTGGCTCAGCAATCTGAAGTTGCAAACAGAGAAAAACACAAAGCCTAAAGCAAGGAATAATTCAGGCAGCATCCAAGTTTGCTCTGACCCAACAGGGCACCACTTCCATGTGTTCTGTTCCTTACCAACAAAATGCAGCCTCTATCCCAGCTGCCACCTTGGCAACCTCTCCTTGCTATTTTAGTGGCATTGGGTATCTCCTACTTCTGGTTATTTAATCCAATAAGGGGGGGGGTGCATGGCACCGTGCTAGGTTGCCTCTGAATGCATTTGATAGGGATAGCCAGTGGGAAGGGAGGGGGCAATGTCTCCTGCTGCTTCCTTCCCCCTTCCCACCCACCCACCACCCCGCCCTATTTTTAGCAGCAGGACCTTATGATCCTCGTCCATTCCACCTTGTTCTCTCCATTTCAGATATAATCCAAGAGCTGTCCAGCTCTGCATTCTTTGGATGCAAAAAATCCTAAGGCTGGAATGCTGAGACTATCCCAGCATAACATCCAGCAGGGAGGGCTTTTCTGGATCAGGGATGATTTTTTAAAAAGTGGGGGGGGGGAACCTGGGTTTTCCTCCAGAAAGGGAGTTAAACCCTTTCCTCTGCAAAGCAATCAAGCTGGACCCCTGAAGACAAGAGAGGAAACAAGGCTGCTTACAAACAGGAGGTGAACTGCGTCTAAGGAGACGGCTTCCGTTTGTCATCTAAGATAGGAGTCTCCAACTTCGGCGACTTTATGCCTGGCAGATTTCAACTCCCAGAAATTCTGGGAGTTGAAGTCCTCCAGGCTTAAAGTTGCCAAGGTTGGAAACCCCTGATCTAAGAATCCCAGTCCACTGGGCCATATTTACTAGTCCTTCCAGAAATAGGCTCTTGCACAATAAGGAATTTAAAAAAAAATAATCCCAGAAGACCCACCACAAATGGGTCTTCCTCAGTCTTGGGATCTCTACAAGAGGTCTGGAAATTTGACGGTTCTGCGCAGTGTTTTTGTTCTTCCTTGCACTGCACTCTTCTGGACAGAGAATTGTGAGCTTGTTCCTGAGATCTGTTGGCGCCATTTTCCCAGCTCAGGAGTCACAGCCTTGAATACTTCTCCTGCCATTGCAGCCACTTTGGCTTTTACTTTCCACATCCTCACCAGTTCCTCCTTCAGGCCCTGGTAATTCTCCAGCTTCTCATATTCCTTCTTCCTGGTCTTGCTGTCACTTGCACCACTACATCTATCACCAATTGCTGTCTTCTTCCCCTTGTCCACTATCACGTTTGGTTGATTGGCCACTACCTGTCTGTCCATCTGGATCTGGATCTGGAATCCCACAGGATCTTAACCCCTCTTAATCTCCAGAATCTTCTGTGGAATCCTCCACCTGGGCTTGGGAGGATCTAACCTATACACTGGGTAGCAATCGCATTGACGACTTATATACCACTTCACAGTGCTTTCCATCCCTCTCTAAGTGGTTTACGGAGTGAGCCCATTGCCCCCCAACAATCTGGGTCCTCATTTTACTGACCTTGGAAGGATGGAAACCTGAGTCAATTGCAGGCAGACAGCAGAAGTAGCCTGCAGCAGTGCATTCTAAGCACTGCGCCACCACAACGTCCCTGCACATAATGCCAGCTCCTTGATTACATTGTTCACTGTATGCTGTTCCTGCCTGCATCTTACAGCTAGTCTCCATGCAGAGTACATATATTCTGAGTTTTGCAGCTTGCTAATATTGAAGGTGCTTGTTTCTCAGTTACAGTAAAAGCAATCCAGCATTCAAGTAAATTTCAACAACTGGACAGGTGAAAACTTCCTGTATAGAACCATCATTCAGTCCCTACAAAGCAAAAGACTTTACTTGCTCCATATATATGCCCTCCTAGCATAATCTCTAAAGAATTACTGTTCCTTTCTGGGTTTTTTGTTTTTTGTTTTTAAAGGAACAATACCTCGGTTAAGCTGGTGCCTCACCACTTTTCAAGAGAATGGGGCTCGTATATTTTCTGAATGATCAAGTCATGCTTTTTATGACGATAGTCAAAATTGATTTTCCATCTCCACTCTGCAAAAGTGTACTTCAAAGAATGCTCACAACACAGCAGCCAAACCATGACAAGTTTTCTGTCCAGCAACATTCTTGCTTCGATGTCATTTCATGAGAATGAAAATGAGGATGCAAACGGCTAACAGGCAGCTGCAAATGTAGAAGGTGAACGCTAAAATCATTGGCTTTTTGATCAACATTGCCACGGGTGATAATCACAAGCAATATTTTATCTCAGATTCTTGGAAGGTTGTCCATCCATTTTAGGATCTAGGTCACAAATCTGGGTCAACTTCCTGGCAGTTCTATCTATGAATGGAAACGTATGAACATTTGCAGTCACTATGGTTTGCATTCACAACCAGTTTGTGAAACACAAAAGAATAGCAAAAGAAGGGGAAGACCAGCTGCCACAACCCATTTTCTCCACAAACAAGAAAGGAATTGGGAGGATGGAAGGCGATTAGAAAAATAACACTGGTCAAAGTTCACATCCTGTGTGCCAGTGTCAACAGTTACATCCTATTGATTTTATTGGCTTTCAGTCACATTATTTACATGTTTGTTAGGTCACCAAAAATATTTTCAGATAGCCCTTTGACCTTACCCCAAATCGGGCTTTGTTGCTGAACATTGTTTTTCATTTCATTGGTTTGTGATTGAAAGAAAGGGACTGCCAGATTTCACAATATTCAGACGTTCCAATGCCTGGGAGGGGAGATGTTCAGTACATACAAGACCACACATGCGTCTGCAACACGGATGCAATTGTACAAAATAGATCATGTTTTTCAATTAGAAATTCAAAATGGTATACCTGCAGTCCTCGACTTAATGATCATAATTGAGACCAACATTTCTGTTGTTAAATGAAACATTTGGTCGGTGAATTTTGCCCCACCTTATGACATTTCTTCCCAATATTTTGTTAAATGAATCACTGAAGGTTGTTAGCAATCTGGTTGTTCAGTGAATCTGGCCTCCCCCGTTGACTTTGCCTGTCAGAAGATCGGAAAAATTAATCACAAGAGTCCAGGACACAGCAGCCATCTTAAATAGGAACCAGTTGCCAAGCATCTGAATTTTGATCACATAACCAGAGGGATGCTGCGCAATGGTTATAACTGTGAAAAATGGCCATAAGTCACTTTAACCAGTGCCATTGCAACTTTGAACGGTCGTCAAGTGAACTGTTGTAAGTTGATAACTACCTGTATATGAACATTAAATGCTGCTACATTCTTGAATCCTTTCCTTCCTCAAGACATGCTGAGGTTATCATTCAGACTTCCCACCCAATGTGGGCCGTTTTTATGGATCTCCTTAAATAAACCTTGGAATATGCTCCCTGCTCAAGACTAACATCATGAGTAGTCTTCTCCAACCAATGCTTAGGCATTTTTTCTGTTTAAAATGCTTCAGCTATTTCTTTCCCTTATTATACTTTAACCTGCTTGTTGGTAAGAAAGCCAAAGGGATGGCAGTCATAAATGTTAAGGCTAACAACTCTCAAGGTAAAGGTAAAGGTTCCCCTTGCACATACGTGCTAGTTGTTTCTGGCTCTAGGGGGTGGTGCTCATCTCCATTACAAAGCTGAAGATCCAGCGCTGTCCGAAGACGTCTCCGTGGTCACGTGGCTGGCATGACTAAAGGCCAAAGGCGCACGGAACGCTGTTCCCTTCCCACCAAAGGGGTCCCTATTTTTCTACTTGCATTTTTACATGCTTTCGAACTGCTAGGTTGGCAGAAGCTGGGACAAGTAACGGGAGCTCACTCCGTTACGTGGCGCTAGGGATTCGAACTGCCAAACTGCCGACTTTTCTGATTGACAAGCCTGGCATCTTAGCCGCTGAGCCAAGTCTTAGAAATGAACTAGTTTAGAAAATTTCTATATTGTATGGAAATTTTGTATGGATTGTATTTTGTATTGTATGGATTGTACTTTCAGGATCCTGCTCTTTCCATGCTGTGGGCTGGAAAGCATCCATTTTATGTGACCTACCCCTTCTCTTAATACACTTATAGGTGGGGAAAATTCTGGATCGATCACTAAAAAGATACCAAGTACTCTTTCATTTATAGAACCTAGAACCAAGAAGAAATTTCCTGACAGTGAGAACAATTCATCAGCGGAATAACTTACCTCCAGAAGTTGTGGGGGCTCCATCACTGGAGGTTTTTAAGAAGAGATTGGACAGCCATTTGCCTGAAATGGTATAGGGTTTCCTGCCTAAGCAGGGGGTTGGACTAGAAGACCTCCAAGGTCCCTTCCAATTCTGTTATTCTGCTGTTTACAACCTGGCATGGAGGTCAAAAAAGTATTTTAGTTTTTAGAAAATGATTTTTAAGTGCAGTTTTGATTCAGATTTTGCACTGTGTCAAACAGGCGATATTTGCAAATTATCTTTGTGTTACTATTATTTGGGATTATCCCACCTCTTGGGCAGGCTTTCGCTGATAACGGTGACTGAGTATTTATTTTACGTATTTAGTAGTAAATAAACAGAAGGCCACATAACCCCAAGGATTGCTCCTGTTATCAGAAACACAACATTATTTCTGGGTCAAGTGCCAAAATAGATGACTGCTGCTTGTTGGATCCATTTCACTCTGAGAGAATATAACTAAATGCACTTAACCACAGAAGGGTGGTGGCAAAGTGGCAGCAGCTGAGTGGACGAATGAGCTGATGAAGAAAACATTTCTATGTGATTAAAAATCTTTGCACTGTTCAGTTTTACATTTTTCAAAACAATCCAAATGCACAGTTGTAGACAAAGAGGTTGCTTCCAAACCTCTTTGTCTAGCTGACAATACACAAAATGTGGATGTGTCAGAAGTCAACTTAATAGTTCAGCTGATACAGAGCTGGCTGTTTGCATTGGCGGTTCAAGCATTTTTGTTGCCAAAACTTAAGCCATGCTTTCTCTTAAATGCCACTGATACCATCATCCAGCGTTGCCTGGCCATCTCCAAGGCAAGGTAAAACTTTATATCTTTCTTACAATGTCTCTGTATCAAGCACAGATGCACTTGAAGGTGCTGTAAGTGTAAGACACTTGAGATGAAATGTCCTCGCCGTGCAGATGTCTGATACAAACCGCTATAATCTTGTAGGTATCACAGCATTAATTACATTGCAAATTAAGTCAAGCATGTTGTTTGAATCAGTTGAAAAATGGATACCTTTACACAATTCGCATAAGGGTGCCTATGTGGCTCTACGGGAGCTTCTATTTTCCATATGGAAAATTCAAATAGAAGTAACAGAGATACGTCTGGGTGGCATGGAATTATATGAAGACTTGCCCTATTCTTAGAACATAGAACTTCCTGTATCCAATTGCTGCTTCCTGTTATGTTATGGCAAAAGGTTGGAAAAAAAGTTCTGGAATATGAGTTTAATATGCCATGTCTGTATCTGTCTGCTTTTCTGTCTGTCTGTCTGTCTCTCTCTCAGCTTGGATTCTGGGGAATAAATGTACATATGGTCCTTGACTTACAACAGTTCATTTAGTGACTGTTTAAAATTACAACAGCACTGAAAAAAGTGACTTATAGCCGTTTTTCACACTTACGACCATCGCAGCATTCCCCATGATCACGTGATCAAAATTCAGACGCTTTTCTTTCTCCTTTTTTTTTCTTTCATATTATTTTTTAATATTATTGGGTATTATTCTTTTTCTCTTTATTTTTAATTTTTATTTTTGAACAACAACTGACTATCCCATAACAGGATTAAGGTTTAGAAGAACCTGGACAACCTCCTTTTTATTTTTATTTTTAATCCTTTTTTCTTTTCAATTTTGGGCTTTTTATTTTTTATAGGCTTTTTCTTAAGTTTTCCTTTTTCCTAATTGGATTATAATTGGCCACCCTACGAATTGGATTAAAAGAGCTTGAAGACCTGAAGCTATCCAAATGAATAAGAAAATTTTATCTTCTGGCATTTCAACCTCTGCTCCTGCCTCCCCATCAGCTGGAGGACGACTTTTAACAATGGCGAAGCAAGATAAAGCACAAATGGATCTAATGATGATTATACAAGGAATTCAAGAACTTAAAACGAGTATTGAACAAAGAACGGAGAGCATTGAACAAAGAATCGTGAAGACCAATGAAAAAATTGAAAACATTCAACAATTGATGGTGAAATACGATGAAAGACTCCAAAAAATGGAAGAGAAAGATAAACAAAGAGATGAGACAATTGGAAACATCGACAGCAGATTAACAATGGTTGAACAAGATAAAAGTGGGATGTTGAAGTGGNTAGATAAATCGAGTCTTCACAAAATATGCGATGAGGAACAGTCTACCAAGAGAGGTCCATGTTAGATTTACCAAAAAAACTATTAAAACACAAATATTACAAGTGGCAAGAGAGAAGACGTTGAAGTATAAAGGCAAAGAGATTGTGGTCTTAAAACAAATACCCAGAAAAGTGAGAGAGATGAGAAGAGAATATCGATTCCTGACTAAAATGTTGCTGGAAAAAGAGGTGAATTACAGATGGCTGATTCCAGAAGGATTAATGTTTACATGGCAAGAACAGAGACACAGAATTGATTCAATTGAGAAAGCAGAAATATTCTACAATGAATTCTTCAAAAGAAGAGAAATAGAGATAGAAAAAGAGACCATCTCAACTGAATTTCAAGATGACCAAATGGGAAGGGGAAAAGAAGAAGGTGCAGTAGGTGGACAAGTGGAGACCAAAGAACAATGTGAAGTAAGATCTATGAGAGCTGTTAGACCTAAATATAAAACATAATTATGGAGGAAAAAAAATTGATTTCTATGAATATAAATGGACTGAATTCAGCTACCAAAAGAAGAAAAACTTTTCATAAATTAGAGAAATTAAAATTTGATATAATCTGCTTACAAGAAGTACATATTAAAAAACAACATCAACATTTATTGATACGATCAAAATTAGGGAAAATTTTTACTTCCCTGACTCATTGTAAGAAAAGAGGAGTGGCCTTGTATATTAAAGAATCTATTCCAGCCAAACTGATCTATAATGATGAAGATGGAAGAGTATTAATGGTTGAAATAGTGGATAATAACGCAAAAACACTCCTGGTTGCAATTTATGCCCTGAATGATAAACAAGAAGAATTTTATAAAAGGTTACATATGAAAGCAATCGAACTGGACTATATTAACATAGTTATAATGGGACATTTCAATGGAATTGTAGATAATAAATTGGACTATACAGCGACAGCATCAAGACAAAATAGAAAGACTCTCCCTAAATCCTTTTTCAAAATGATAGATTAATTAAATTTAAAAGACATATGGAGAGAAAGAAATGCTAAAACTCAACAGTATACTTTTTATTCAAATAGACATTTATCATGGTCCAGAATAGATATGATTTGGGTCTCAACAGAATTAATATCTAATATTCAAGAAACAAATATTGAAACAAGTACATGGGCAGACCATAATCCAATGACAACTAAATGGAAAGGACAACAAAGAAGATCTAGATGGACATTAAATAATACTATTTTAAAGGAAAAAGACTTCACACAATGGATGGAAAAAGAATTGACTTTCTTCTTTAGTGAAAATAAAAAAGAAGATACTTCAATACAGAATGTTTGGGATACAATGAAGGCATATGCGAGAGGCTTAATAATAGACTATACAAAGAAAAAAAATACTAGGAAGAGGCAAGCTATTAAAGCTCTAGAAGATGACTACAAAAAATTGGAAAAAGAATTGCAGAAAATGCCATGGAAAAAAGATATTAAACTTAAAATGGACATAATCAAAACATAAAAGGGATCAAGTAGAGAAAGAAGAACTGGCACAAAAAATCAGAAGTGCTAAACAGAACTATTTTGAAGATGCAAACAGGGCAGGTAGATGGTTAGCATACAAACTGAAAAAGGAGAAAGAATCAAGGAAAATATTACAGTTAATAGATGATCAAGGTCAAATGTGTTATGGCAATAAGGAGAAAAAGGAAATTATTCGAGACTTTTATGGACAACTATATAAACAAGAGGATCTTGATGAGGGAAAAATTAAACAGTATTTACAAAATGCTAATTTACCCAAGATACCTGAAGAGACTGAAAAAATGTTAGAAAGTACTATAACAATGATGGAATTAACTGAAACATTCAACAGACAGAATAATGGGAAAGCACCAGGTCCAGATGAGCTTCCGGCAGAATTTTATAAAACACTACAAGAATCGTTGAGCATACCTGTTAAGTTCTGTGCGTGGGCGCTAAGGATGGAGACGAGTCGGTGACAGTGAACTTCAAACTCTTTATTAACATAGTGAACAGCTCAGCTCAATGGCTGCAATGGCCCCCTTTATATAGGCAAGCCATTGAGCATTTAACCAATGAAAACCAGGGAGCGCTAGCTCCCGTAACCAATGGGAGAGGCTCGTTAATAGCCAATCAGATTCCCCTGAACGGACCAATCTGATGTCGCTATTAACGGCCAATCAGAAGTGCAGGGTCAGAACCCTGTACTTAACTTCAAGCTCTTAATAACCTTTATTAAACACATTTATTCATTCATAACACCCCTTCCCCCCGGGTTCCGTTTAAGGGGTGCGGTTACATGGTCCTTGAGGTAGGCTGGTTGTTTTGTCAGTCTATTTGATTTTTGTTGTACCCCCAGAATTTGGCTGCAGTCTTGTTGAGGTAGGACGTTATCTGGTGAAAAGGGTGCCTCTAGTTCTATATTCGGATTTTCGTTGTCGCTAACGTTTTCGGCATCTCCATAAGGCGAGCTCACCCCCGTCCCTGATCCTTCTTCCCGTGTTTCCACTGCGCTGTCATTTATTTCGTTAATGCTTTCTGCTATTTCGAGTTGATCTTCCTCCCTATCTCCTCCCCCCTCAGTTTGGAATTCAGGGGACTCGGAGATCCCTGACGGTAGCCTTGAACGCAGCTTATCAATATGGCGCTTCCATATTCTATCATCGCGGCATTTCATGTGGTACGATCTGGGGCCGGTTACTTGGATCACAGTTGCCTCGACCCACAATGGATCACCCGAAAGGTTCCTAGCGAATACCAAGTCGCCTACCTGGAAGGTACGGCATCGCCCGCTGGATCCATGTGGTTTCTCAGGTTCATACGATGGGTGCAGACGGTCGAGGTGAGAGCGGAGCTTCCGCCCCATTAATAACTCGGCGGAAGTTTTGTTGGTGACGCTGTGCGGAGTGATATGCTGCAAAAGGAGTATCCGGTTAATCTTTTCTTCGATATTGTCATAGTCCATTTTATGTAAGGTTTTCTTGACAAATTGTACCATGCGCTCGGCCCTTCCGTTGGCCGCAGGATGCGCAGGCGAAGTCAGCGCATGGCGAATACCGCGGTCCACCAGGTACTGTTCAAAGGACAGCGTGGTAAATTGGGGCCCGTTGTCGGATACCAGAACGTCTGGTAATCCGTGTGTTGTAAATAGTCTGTCTAGTTTCATAATGACTACTTCAGTTGTTGTACTCCTCATTTCATGGATTTCCAGCCAGTTCGAGCAGGCATCCACTGTTAACAAGAATGTGTGGCCTTTGGTAGGTCCCGCAAAGTCCAGATGAATACGGGACCATGGTCCCCTCGGTGTTTCCCATTCGGTTGGATTTGCTTTTGGTGGGGCGTTGCTTACTTCCTGGCATTTGTGACAAGCTTTGACCCATGTCTCGATCTGCTTGTCGATGCCCGGCCACCACGCGTAGCTTCGTGCGAGGGCTTTCATGCGCACGATGCCGGGGTGGCCATCATGCAAGGTTCTTAGTACCGCTCGTTGTAGCCGCTCTGGGACAACGGCTCTATCACCCCAGATAATGCAGCCCTTTTGGGAAAACAGTTCTGTTTGTCGACTCTTGAATGGGGCGTAGTCGTCAGGTATCTGGTCCAATGGCCATCTGCGCTCGACCCAACTGAGGACTCGTGCTAAGATGGGGTCGCATTTCATTTCCATCGCGATATCTCAGGCTGTTAATGGCGGTGTTCGAAGTGTCTTGATCTGCAGCGTTGTCACTGTCGGAGCGGGGTCATCAATGGAAGTGGTGCACGGCTCAATGCGTCAGCGTGGGGAATGGCCTTCCCCGGGCGGTGTTGCAACTTATAATTATAGGCAGCCAAGAATTCTGACCAGCGAGTCATTCTGGGGGATAACATATAAGGGGTTGGCTTATCTCCCGCTATTATTCCTAGCAAAGGTTTGTGGTCAGTCACTATCGTAAAAGCTCGGCTGTACACATACTCATGAAATCTCTTGACAGCAGACACAATAGCAAGGGCTTCTTTATCAATTTGACTGTAACTGCGTTCTGTTTTTGAAAGCGTCTTTGAGAAGTAGGCAACAGGGGCTTCACTGCCGTTTGGCAAAACGTGGCTCAAAATGGCACCCACTCCGAAAGGCGATGCATCACATGTGATTGTTAAAGGCAAAGTTTCGTTGTACTGTATCAACACAGCGTCAGAAGTCAATAATTTTTTTACATTTTGAAACGCCTGCTCTTCTCTGTGTCCCCATACCCAGATTGCTTTTTTGTCCAACAAACGATGTAGGGGTTTTTGTCCAACAAACGATGTAGGGGTTCGGCTACAGTTGCTTTGTGAGGCAGGAAAACGTTATAAAAATTGATAAGGCCTAGGAACGCCTGGAGGTCGGCCTTATTTCGGGGTTTTGGGGCATTCTTGATTGCCCTAAGTTTGCTATCGGTGGGGTGAATGCCATGACTATCAATTAAATATCCTAAAAATTCTACACGATCCGTGCACAGTTTACACTTTAAGACCTGCGTCTTTGAATCTCTGTAGAACCAACCTCAGGCGATCCCGTAATATTTGCGGGGTCGGGGCAGCGATTAACACATCATCAAAATATGGGACAATGCCTTTTATTCCTTGTAATAGTCTTTCCATCAAACTTTGAAATATTCCCGGGGCTACGCTTACTCCGAATTGGAGTCGGTTACATTTAAATGCACCTCGGTGCGTAACAATCGTTTGGGCCTCTGCCGTTTTTTTGTCTACAGGCAGTTGTTGGTATGCCTGGGCTAAGTCTAGTTTAGCGAAGACTTTTCCGCCCCCCAGGGAATGGAGGAGGTGCTGCACCACAGTACCGGATACTCGTTTTGTTGAAGGGCGTGGTTCAGGGTGGCTCGGTAGTCCCCACAAATTCTTATCGGTCCATCCGGCTTAATGGGTGTCATGATTGGGGTCTCCCAGGGAGAGTGATCGGTTGGTTCTAATACACCCTGGGCTAACAATTTATCAAGCTGCTCATCAATCTTTGGTTTAAGGGCAAATGAAACTCGACGAGGCTTAAGGTGGATGGGAGCTATTTTGGGATTGAGGTTAAATGATATCGGGGTCCCCTTGTACTTGCCTAGTTTTTCGGCAAAGACGTCCTTGAATCCTTGGACAAGGTCCTCTTCCCAGTCGCTGCCGCAGATTCAGTGAATGCCTGCTACTTCAATTCCAAGTGGAGCGAACCATTGGAGGCCTAACAGGCTAGGCCAATCCTTGTCGATTACAGTCAGGGGTAGGAATGCTGTACGGTTCTTGAACGATACCCGGACTCGGCTGGACCCTACGACTGGGATTCGATTCCCTTGATAATCTTTGAGTATGAGTCTTTGGAATCTGAGGTCTTGCCGCCGGACAGTAGGGATGAGCTGCTTGAGGGTCTTCCAGGAAACCATCGAGAGAGACGATCCTGAGTCGACTTCCATCAGGCAGGGCTGTTTTCGATGGCCACTTTCACTCGGATCTTCTTGGCAACAAGAGAGGAGGCGTGACCGATCGTGATAGTTTGGTGAGCCTCTTCTCGCTTCATGGGGTGGTTTAGGGTTTTGTTTCTGTAGGAGTGGTTGTTCCATTGGTGGTTCGCGGGTTCTCGCCTTACAGGACGGCTTCCTGTCGGTTGGCGACAGTTAGCCCCCTTCGAGGGCTGGCTGGGTCCTAGCTTACTTCTGCAGACCCGTCCGATATGGCCTCGTTTCCCGCACACATGGCAGAGCGCATCGAGGAATTTACATTCTGATCGGGGGTGGCTTGCCCCACAACCAGAACATTGGTGCTGAGATCTCTGGCGTTGGTCTCATTCGGACTGAAGTCGGTGGACCTCTTCTTCGTCGCTGTCTGACAGCGAATCGAGGTCCTCGTGGTGGGCAGTTAACAGCTGACCTTCAGACTTAGGTGGAATTTCGCAGGTCGGTTGGTGAACCGGGGCACAGTTGCGGCGCATTCGGGCAGCCGACTTCCTGGTTGCTTCTGCTGCAGTAGCTTCATTGATAGCATCGGTAAGGCTGATGTCGCCTTTCGCCATCAGCTTGCTTTGGATGTGTGGTGCATCCAATCCCAGAACTATTCTGTCTCTCAGGGCTTCTTTGAGGTCGGCAAACCCACATAGGCCTCCCAGATTCCGGAGGTCTGCTATGAAATCAGCAACACTCTCGCCCTTCTGCTGACTTCTCTGATAAAATTCATGCCTTCTAACGAGCGTTGGCACGATCAGTGCATAGTGGGCCCTCAGTAGGGGTTCGAGGACGTCCCAGTCCATAGACTTTACTTCTGCCAGTTTCGCTAGTGCCTTGGCCATCTTAAATACGGTCGGCCCACAATGGGTTAGGAATACCGCTCGTTTCTTCCCGGTAGTGGCATCCTTCAAATTGTTGGTTTCCAGGAACATCTGGAAGCGATCCATATAGGAGTCCCAGTCTTCTTGCGCTGGGTTGAATGGAGCAGGTGGTATGACGCCATCGGACATGGTTCCGCCGTTGGTGCGTTTCAGCCACATGCTCTGTTATCGTTCTTCATTGCTTTAGTCAGCTCTGACATCTCCACATCCCACCCTCATCGCCAGTGTTAAATTCTGCGTGTGGGCGCTAAGGCTGGAGACGAGTCGGTGACAGTGAACTTCAAACTCTTTATTAACATAGTGAACAGCTCAGCTCAATGGCTGCAACGGCCCCCTTTATATAGGCAAGCCATTGAGCATTTAACCAATGAAAACCAGGGAGCGCTAGCTCCCATAACCAATGGGAGAGGCTCGTTAATAGCCAATCAGATTCCCCTGAACGGACCAATCTGATGTCGCTATTAACGGCCAATCAGAAGTGCAGGGTCAGAACCCTGCACTTAACTTCAAGCTCTTAATAACCTTTATTAAACACATTTATTCATTCACAACAATACCACTGCTAGAAGTCATGAATGAAGTTATGTTAAATAAGAAAATATCTAAAACATGGTCAGAAGCTTATATTACACTTATTCCAAAAGAAGGGGCCGATCCATTACAAATTAAGAACTACAATCTATTTCCTTATTGAATGCAGACAATAAAATCTTTGCCTCAATTCTGGCAGAAAGACTTAAAAAATACTTAAATAATTTTATTCATCCTGATCAGAATGGATTTTTNGTGAGGGTAATTCTGGACACTATGGAATATTATGAGGCGCATCCTGAAAAACAAATGGCTTTGATATTCCTAGATGCCCAAAAGGCATTTGATAATGTGAATT
>BHEV01007421.1:0-21451 GCA_004319985.1 Emydocephalus ijimae
TGAACACGTCCTGGAATTCCTGGATGAGAGCCTCTTCCCAGTCGTCGCTTCTGGTTTGGTGTATGCCGGCTAGTTCAATCACGAGTGGGGCAAACCACTGTAACCCTAACAAGCTGGGTCGGTCACGATCGACAACAGTCAGGGGAAGCGTTGCTGTGCGGTCCTTAAAGGATACTTGGACGTTGCTGGAACCGACAACTGGAATTCTGTTTCCCTGGTAGTCTTTNGGATACCATCGATAGGGATGATCCTGAATCGACTTCCATCACGCATGATCGATTCTCAATAGTCACCCTTACGCGGATCTTTCTTGCATCGAATGATGAAGCGTGGCCGATAATAATGGTTTGGTGGGCCTCTTCTCGTCTCGTTGAAGAGGCAGGTGCTTGGTTTCTGTAGTAGTAGTGGTTGTTCCATTGGTGGTTCAGACGGTCCCGGTTCTCAGGAGGTTTGCCAATCTCCCGACGGAGGTTGTTCTCCCTTCGGTTGGGACTGGACTCTCGTCTGCTTCTGCAGACCTTTGCGATGTGGCCTCTTTTTCCGCAGGTACAGCAGAGTGCGTCAAGGAATTTGCAGTCCGATCGCGGGTGGTTTGCCCCGCAACCAGCACATAGGCGCAGAAGTCTCTGGTTCCTTTGCTCTCATTCCGAGCGGAGCCGGTTGACCTCCTCTTCCTCACTGTCTGAGGATGACTTGAGGTCTTCGTGGTGGGTAGTGGTAGCGTGCTTCTCAGTGGCGAGTGGGCTCTCGTTGGCGAGTTGGCAAAGCGGTGCGTTCGCTCGGCGCATTCGAGCAGCTGACTTCCTGGTTGCTTCTGCGGCAGTAGCGTCGGCGATGACATCTGTAAGGCTGATGTTGCCTTTCGCCATCAGCTTGCTCTGCACATGCGGTGCATTTAATCCCAGAACTATGCGGTCTCTTAGGGCTTCCTCTAAGTTTGCAAAACCACGAAGGCCTCCTCGGTTCCGGAGGTCGCCTACGAAATTTCCAACGCTCTCGTCCTTCCATTGGCCCCTCTGGTAAAATTCGTGTCTTCTTATTAGTGTAGGTACTGCAGGTGCGTAATGGGCCCGGAGGATTGGGGCGAGGGTATCCCAATCCATGGTCTTCACTTCCGCCGGTTTTGCTAGTGCTTTAGCCATTTTGAAAACGGCGGGGCCACAATAAGTCAGGAGCACCGCTCGTTTCTTGCCAGGCGTAGCGTCTTTTAAATTGTTGGTCTCCAGGAACATCTGGAAGTGATCTATATACGAGTCCCAGTCTTCGGTTGCTGGGTCGAATGGAGTGGGTGGTATGGCGCCACTGGTCATCTTGCCATTTGTTGCATGCACTCTTTCGCCACATGCTCTGTCTTGTTCGATGCGTTCTTAGTCAGCTCTATCGTCTCTGAATCCCACCCTCGTCGCCAGTGTTAAGTCCTGGGCATGGGCACAAGGAACGGAGACGAGACATCGAACGGTGACTTCAACTCTTTATTAACAAGAAAGGACAGAGCAAAATACTTGGGCAGCAGCAGCTCTTTTATAGAGCTGGCTGCCGTCAAACAACCAATGAATTGAGTTTACCGCTTTCACAAGCGTCCAATCAGGGGGCCCCGTTAACAGCCAATCAGACTGGCCAAAAACGACCAATCATGACTCGCTATCTACGGGCCAATGAGAAGTGCAGGATTACAAGCCTGCTGTAAAGTAAAGTTGTTGAGGGTTGTATCGCTCTGCTGGCTTAGTCCATAACACAAATAACCACATCTTCTGCCAGATAAAAAAAAAAATCTATATCCTGAAGCCATCCTTGATCAGATTAAAATGCTTGCCATTATCTCATTTTACCTACTGTACAGGTACCCAAAGCATTTTTACTGATCACCAATTTGTCAACAGTACCATGATGCCGCTTATCTCAAACTGGCTCAACTCTAAATACAGTTTTGCAAATAAGTGAATTATACACTGTGCATGTGCAAAAAATATACATTGCCTGAATAGTTAAGGACTATATTACAGCAAAACAGACTGAATGAAGTATATATTCTGAATGTAAAATTTTTAAAAATGAACAATTTCAGAGATTCCAATTTGCACTGAATTTATTTGTCAAGTGCTTTCATTCACACAACTTTAATACTCATGATAAATAGGCCACATCTTACCTTGAAATGATCAGCATGCCTCCAAACAAAAGGATTTGGCGAAAAAACCATTTGTCATTCAGCCGTAAAAATGAAATGTCAGACAGATAAAAGAACCTAATAAAACACTACGTTTTCAGCCTTAATACAGTCCTTAGATCTTTGTGAACTATGGACAAAGGTTTTGAAACTGTAATTAATTTATAAGTCATAAAATAACCTTATCAGTATGCTTTGAGAAAATCAGTCTAAACCAAAAATGAGCAATTTGTAAACAAGCTAAATTCACTACTAACATGGGCAACATCCTGCCCACACGCTTTTCTCTTTCTTGGTGACTTCAATCTAACTCATATTGACTGGACCCTAAACAAATGTACAACTGACCCCATACATGCAACCTTCTACAATGCTGTTACAAATCTGGGACTGGAACAACTAGTAACCAACAATACTAGACTAAACAACTGCCTCGATCTCATCTTCTGCAATAGTTTGAATTTAATTTATGGAATACAAACTAAAGAACCCTTTTCCAGCAGTGACCACAATATGATTGACTTTTGTCTCAACATACGCCCACACAAAATCATCACAATGACGTAATCCCCAATTATAACTTCAAAAAAGGCAATTATGATCTTATAGACAATGATCTCTCATCCCTTGATTGGCAATTTCTATTCACTGGATGTAATACTGTTGAAGACCATTACAACATATTTTTACTTGAAGTCAAAAGAGTCAATAAACTATATGTACCAACAACAATTCCAAAAACAAAACAAAAAACAGATTACCCATAACAATAAGGAAACTTCAATCCAAAAAGAGAGCACTCTGGCGGAAAAACAAATCTGGTCACATTGCCAATTTCAAAAGCCAATACAAAAATTTATGCCACCAGATAAAGACTGAATGCACCAATTATCACATTAAACAAGAGGAAAACCTTCTATGCACCAATTCCACCCGTGCTTTTTACAATTTTGTAAACAACAAACTAAAAGACTCAAGGTCCATCCCACCCCTGATAGGACCTAATGGTAAAGACTGCAACGAAGACATCATTAAAGCCAACATCTTTAACACATTCTTTGGCTCAGTATTTGTAAACAGCAATGGATCATGCCCAGTATTTCCTCGCTGAACCACAGAAAACTACAATGATCTAATACATATCGATTTTACAGAAGACAATGTTGAAAAGCACTATGCAATCTAAAACCATCTCTATCTATTGGACCGGATGGAATATGTGCCTACTTCTTAAAAAAGCTATCCACTGTCATAGCAGAACCTCTAAGCATAATATTTGAAAATTCTTTCAGGACCAGCTCCTTGCCTAACCTATAGTCACAAGCCACGGTCATCCCCATCTTCAAAATGAGAGGCCCCAGCCTAGTTGAAAATTACAGACCAATCTCCTTATGCTGCATCACCTGTAAAGTCATGGAATCAATTATTAACCAATCCATTATCCTCCACTTAGAGACANCACATAGACTTCTGTAAAGCCTTTGATTCAATGGTACACAACAAACTACTCCTAAAACTAAAATCTTATGGTATCTCTGAACAACTGCATAACTAGATAGAAGCATTCCTGTCAAACAAACAACAAATGGTCAAAATTGGGAGTGTCCTATCAAATTCTGTACCTGTCAATAGTGGTGTCCCCCAAGGCAGTGTTCTAGGACCAACTCTCTACATACTCTACATAAATGACTTCTTTGATCATATTAAGAGCAAATGCATTCTCTTCACTGATGATGTAAAGCTGTTCAATACCACAGACAATACTGCTACCCTTCAAAAAGATCTTGACTATGTATCAGAATGGTCAAACAAATGGCAACTTCAAATCTCAACAAATAAATGCTCTGTCTTACATATTGGCAAAAAATATCAGAAAATAAAATATAAGCTGAATAATTTAAGACCTTGTTGATGATCCAAACTCTGTCAAGGATCTTGGAATACTCATCTCTAATGATCTAAATGCTGGAGCCCACTGTAACTACACAGCCAAAAAGGCATTAAGAGTTGTTAACCTAATCCTACGTAGCTTTTTTTCGGTAATATCACACTACCAACTCGAGCATACAAAACATTTGTTAGACCAATATTCGAATACAGCTCATCAATCTGGAACCCACATTACATATCTGATATTAGCACAGTTGAGAAAGTCCAGAAATATTTCACAAGTAGAGTTCTCCACTCCTCTACTCATTGTAGAATACCTTATGCCACCAGACTTGAAATTCTAGACCTAGAAAACCTTGAATTACACCGTCTTCGGTCTGATCTAAGTATGGTATATAAAATCATACATTACCTGTCAATGAATACTTCAGCTTCAACCATAACAACACAAGAGCACACAATAGAGGTTAACCGCACCAAACTTGATTGCAGGAAATATGACTTCAGCAACAGAGTGGTCAAGGTCTAGAATACTCTACCTGACTCTGTGGTTTCTTCCCCAAACCCCAAAAACTTTAACTTAGACTGTCTACTATTGACCTCACCCCTTTCCTAAGAGGTCTGTAGGAGGTGTGCATAAGTGCACCAACATGCCTACTGTCCCTGTGCAATTGTTTCTTTTATTTTTCTTACATGTACCCATTGCATGTATTCATAACTATGTATATACTTATACCTATTATCTTGTGATTGACAAATCAAATAAACAAATAAAAATAAAAAATAAATTGCTTTTGTCTCTCAATCAGTAAAGATTGCTCTGAGAATCACTGAGCTTTATTTAGTCGTTTCTCAGACTTTTCTCAATCTGTATCTACAAAGGAGGGAAGAGGGGAAAGAAAGTCCTCTTGGTTGCCAGTTTGCTTCCAGTTGCAATTCAAGATGCTGGTTGCCACTTTTCAAGCCCTACGTGACTCAGGTCCCAAGTCATCTAGTGGACTCTGTTATCCAAGTGGCTACTCTTCAGTCAATAATATCAAGAATTATAGCTTCTGAGAAAAAGGCTCTGAGTCCTTTCTATTAAAGAGATTGTCATAGGGGCCACAGAAAAAGCTCTCTCAGGCTTCGGTCCCCCATCTTCATCCTCCTGAGATCAGATTAGCTCTCAACCTACTGAACTTTATGAAGCTATTAAAATCCAGTTTTTCATGAAAGCCCAGGGGGGTAGAACTGATACAATGAGCCCCCATTGATTGGTTGTGTTCTGATATAAATTTCTTGGAGACCAAAATATTAGGTAATTGTTAGCAGCTATGTTGTCATATTCTTTTTGTTGTTGTTGTTCCTTGTTAACCTATATTATTTATATAATTATGCATATAGACTTTATATGCAACCTAACTTCCAGTGTCTTTGGGTGGCTCATAAAATCTGAAAGAGAAAAATACAAGAAGAGCCAGAAAAATAAAATATGGTGAGAACAGACCAGGCAGGAATGATCTTCACTCTTTTCATCAAAGACATAGACAAAGAGGTCCTTCTAAACAACAGCAGGGTGGAAGCCATCTAGATCTTGGGAGAATCTCATTCCAGAGTGCAGGTATTGTACAGAAAAGGTGAATTTGCAAGGTCCCAATAAATGGCATTATTTAATTAATGGAACCCAAGCACACCAACCCAACCAGACTAAATATTACTATGGGAGACAGGTGGTTCCCCTCAAGTAAACAGAGCCTGTATCATATAAGGCTTTATAGGTAATGATTAGCAATCATCGTTCATTGGAAGCAAATTAGCAACCAATGCAATTCACAAACCAGAGGTGTTACATGGGCAATATCAAGATATGTCCATCACTGCCAGATGAAGCTTTAGGTGGCTTTCAAGGGCAACCCCATGTAGAGCTTTTCTTACTAAAAATAGTGAAATTTAAGTCACTCAGAATCTGTTTGGATAAGCAAGTGATAAGTATACATAGAAAGATAATTATTATTTTTCCTTAAGAACAAATGAGGGCACTGAATGTACTACAATACGTTCCAGAATGATAATAAATCTCCCTGCTAAATAAGAAACTTTATGTTTTAGCATTTTGGTAGACTCCGGGGTTAATTTTTGAGTTGATTCAATTTAAATTGAGGCATAATACTTTGAATACTAAGTAGCCAATCCACCAATCACTGGCAATGCCTTTATATACCCAAATGCAATCTGAAAGAATTAGAAATCTATTAACATGGTCTGTCATGTGCCAATTCAACTGGAATAAAAGAGAAAAAAATGCCATTTTTGCTTCTACGCAAACACATAATTGTATGAATTAGCCCATTTATTATTCCACTTTTTCAAATAAGTCTAAAACTAAAATAAGTCTAAATAAGTCTAAAACTTTGACCAGCTGCATAACAATTAAATAACTACACAAACGCAACATATGCTATCTATATATCATAACTTACTGTACTCAACATATTAATTATATGCAAATAAATAAGCATATATGGATTATATTATTACTACATAATGATTGTAAGATTGCAATATTACTTAAATATTAAATTTCTAAAGTACAAATAGCCTTCAACTTTTGAAGTCATTATTCATTCAGCAACCTATCAAAATTATGATGGAGCTGAAAAAACAATACTGATTCCCAAAATTATGGCTCCCTCATAACTACCACTCATTCAGTGCCATTTTAAGTTTGAACATTCACTGAGAAAGTGGCTGTTCAATGAGAATCACCTATATATGAGTTTGTTTGAGTGAACTGTACAACAGTTTAAGGCATTTGACTGGTTCCCAAATTATTCTGTAAGGCATAGTAAGCTGTGGTCAGATTGGTCTTTAAAAAAAGTCATCACAACCCCATATATACAAAACTGGGAATAGTAGATCTTTTCAAATAACACTCAGCCCTGCATCTTGCATACCATCTGTCAGTTTCTTTCAAAAAGTAGTCTTCCCACAAGTGTCTTGAGTTTGTTCTCATATACATCTGCCTGAGGGAACATGGGATTATGCATCCACCAAAGGGAACATGGCACAACAAAGCTTTAGAAGCACACATCATTGATTCCTAAAAGCTTTATACTTTAATTACTTAAAAGCATTTGAAAAAAACAATCTGACAAGCTTGGAGGAGGGAAAAAAGAAAACTTTTTAAAAGAATGGGGTTGTTTTTTTACATAGAGTATATATTCTCGTTCCTTAAACAATATTAAACAATTACAATGCTACTTTTCTGATAGGTTTAGAGATTATATTCAAGAGCAAAACTCAAAAAGATCATATCTTCATTCACAATAAAATATAACCCGTAGGCCAGGTTACAATAGAAAAAACTCTGTTTTAGATTCATAATTTAATTGTTTGATTACCCAACCAAAATACCACTGATGTCAGAATGCTGACATTAAATATGGTCTACAGCAGGGGTGTCAAACTCGTGTCGTCACGGTGGCATCACATGACGTATCAGGGCTTTTTTCCCCTTTGCTAAACTGGGCATGGGTGTGGTCAGTGTGTGATGCATCCGAGCCCAGGCCTCGAGTTTGACAGCCCTGGTCTACAGCAATGTTTTTCAAACTTGGCAACTTTAAGATGTGTTGACTTCAACTTGGAGAATTCCCCAGCCAGCCACCATAGTACTAGTCTTCAGGATGCAATACTAATAAGTAGCAACTGGGCATTCTAAAATGACGGGTTGCATCATTCTTTCTCCTAAGCACTAACCAGGCTGCAGAAAGTGGGGGGATGACTCCACATCATTTGAGATGCAGTCCATGCATATCAGAAGATGTGTTCCTACACAACTCTAACCTGAAGGTGTCAACACAGCTGACAACCCAGAAATTGTAACAAGAGCATGTGATTCTTTTTAGACTGCTGAAGCAATGAATTAAGGAAAGTTATCCACTCTCCCTAAGTAGCCTGTCTACTTTTGGCAGCAAGGTTAATGAAGGAAGCTAAAACTGGGAAAGAGAGGATCTTAAGGACACAGATAAGATTTTTTTTCTTTAAAAATGCAGCACAGAAAGAATTCATCAGGCTTTCTTTTTTTGACACTTACATTTTGCTAGTGTCCCTGAAGTCAGACAAGTCTAACAGCCCTACATTCTGTTTAGCTTTTGGTGCAGCAAATTGGGAATTAATGTTCATAGGTTTTGATGAGTGACATAATTGCAATTTAAAAAGGGTAATTAATCATCAGCTATGCCGTTGGCTGCCTTGTCAGGCTGGAGTATTCTCTCATTCTGTGAATGTTGGCAGACGTGTTCAAACACACTATCAAACTCAAAACAAACAAAAGGTCTGTCTTCCTTTTCAATGATAGAAACCCCCATTTGTACAATTTATACAAATGCAAAATGCTCATTTTTTCCACTTCTTTCTCCTTAGTTGTCTACAATGGAAAACCAATAACACAGGCTTGCAGATAATCATGGGCAAATGTTACTGAGTTAAACATTTTATTTGTAAATACATTTTAGCTACATTGACAATTCTTATTCACGAAAGGGACCTTTCAGCTATTTCAATAAGGGTTATCATTCAATAGTACCTTGTGTATGCCCTTGACTATGGAAGCTGTGTTATTCAATTCAACCAACCCCTTGGAACCTCCTATGACTGTTGTTAATCTCCTAAATCCTCCTAGATCTCCTTCAGAAAAAAAAATCTAATTTTTCTCTACGTGGCCCAAATGATTACAATGCAGGCATGCAGTGTTAATACATTTTCTTCCATGGAGGAAGTGGCATCCCTAGGAGCTTGCTGCTATTGTCAGAATTAACAAAAAAAATGTTATCATTGCTGCAAGCTCCATTCCTTTCATATGTTATGTCACGATTAACGTATAAAAGGGTCCGGGCTCATGCATGGAGTTGCTTCTGTTATTTTGTCTCCACTTATAGGAGGAGTGATAGAACCTTGGGGTGGAGTTAAAAGTGTAATCACCTTAGAATCCCTACCAGGGGTGTCCAACCTTGGCAATTTTAAGACTTGTGGACTTCAACTCCCAGAGTTCCTCAGCCACAAGTCTTAAAGTTGCCACGGTTGGACACCCCTGCCCTACACAGTCACAAGCGTCCAACCTCCTCTGTTGGCCCTTATCTAATCCCAAGTAGTATTAACCATTAGTTGATTTTTGTGTATAGGCATGATTATAAATAAATTAGTTTGATTGGACTTTCATATGTGGATCTGATCTTTCATGCTTGACACTACTGCAGACACTGCTGTATGGATGTACTCTCGTGAAAACATGATAACTCAAGGTGAATGCTATAGACAATATATGGTCAACATGGTTGAAACCAGACTTAGATCAGAATGTAGTCTCCTGTTCACTGATCTTTCTTGAAAGAGCAACATTTTTTTTTTCACACAATGGAGCGTCAGAAAGAAATTGTGTAAAGGGGATCTGTCTGTTGTCATGATAATTCTTCAAAAATCAAATGGAAAAGAACCACATTTAGTGCGAAAGGAGAATTCAGTAAAAAAGAGTTCAAAAACAGGTCAGAACAGGCTAGAACAGAGGTATTCAACCTTGACAAATTTAAGACCTGTGTATTTCAATTCCCAGAATTCCCCAACCAGCACTGCTGAATTCTGAGAATGGAAGTCCACAAGTCTTAAAGCTGCTATGGTTGGTCACCCCTGGGCTAGAAGCTGCAGAGAGAGAAAAATCCCTGAAAAATTATTGTAATGTACTCTTATGGGAAAAGCAGGTGTGCAGTGGCTAGGAGTATTGGCAGCAGCTTCTTTCTAAACGCTACACACACACACACACACACACACACTTACTCACTCATGAAGCCTACCCAATGCTTCCAGAAGACATATACACACAAATATATAAAGAATTCCAGAAGCCTGATTTTTCTCCAACAACATGCTTTTCGTTCATATTTCTTGAAGAATATTCTTCCATGACAGACATAAAACAAAGAGAAATCAACTTGCTCATTACTAAATATTTGTTTCAGAAATATATTTAGCTAAGGACAACTGAGATTGAAATATGTATCTATGTCTTGAGAAGGAAAAGTCACCAGGACATGACTTCAAAACAACCTTCATTCACATTTTTATGATGTACTCTATGATGCCTGGGGACCTAACAATCCTATCTTCTCAATTCTATATTTAAGTACAATTCAAGGAGTCCTTCTAGAATCCGCATACACAATGTTAGGGATAACATTGGTTACCTAACTTAGTTTGGGTAAAAATAATATATAAACTATGTTAGTGAGTTTAAGTGTGTGTATCACTTAAACTGCAAAACATGCATTTGGGGTGCGGTTGTAAAATCACCATAAGAGGGAGCAAGAGAGCTCACTGTTTGCTGGCTTTTACTTATAGTAGCTGACAATGTTGGATTGATGGTGATAACTGTGTGTTTCCCTGCTGTTGCTGAAACGAAGAAAAGGGGTTTGATTTTCTTCATATCTCTGACTGCAAAAGAGATATATTGCTGGACTGATTATTTGTAAGTTTACTGACCTCTATTTTCAACACTGGACTTTGCAACTGATTAATCCCTGGATGGACTGAACTAGTATATGACATATGGACTGTTTTGACTATGCTATAACTCTTGCTGGAATAAAAAACTATTTAACTGCCACAGTGTATCTGTCTTACTGAGTGTAAACTACAACAATGTTTATCTCACATCATTTGGCTACCTTCTAGACTGATGTTGCACGTTCTGCTAGGGTGTGTATCCCTAACACACATAAAGAGAAACTAGATCTCAATATTATACTAAGCTTGTTTAACTTTGAATTTGCATGTTGTAAATCATGGTTTATGTTTAATGTGAGTTGTGAACCCAGTGAATTGTGATTTATTCTTTTTCCTGATAAATGTTCTGAAAAGACTCGTTACTATTTCAAGCACACCTACTATTTAAAAGTTAGAACTTTGTGACACTTCAGGTCAGCTGAACAATGGAAATATCTCTAAAACTGTGAAGTGGATGGCTGATTTTGATGTTATACTTCAGAAAGAGCTAAAAATCTCCAGTCATGAAATCCATACATACCATTACCTTGAATAACATGAAATTATATAGTCACTGGCAACAAAAGATTGTGCAGGAGCTGGGTGAAGGATACTTACCCAGTTTAAGGAACTCAACAATATTTGAAATGTGTATGATATCCCCAAACTTTTTAATATACCTAAACACTTGCGCCAGTAATGCATAGCATTATAAGCAACACTGACAGTATTAGGACATGCACAATTTTAATTAAGGCATTTGAGTGATGAATCAAAACTTATTGCAAAATACTGTACATTTTAGCAGGATAAAAACTATATGTATATATATCTTCTAGGATATGTCACACACAGAGGCACACACTCAATGCCCAGAGGGCACCTGATTGCCAAACATAACACAATCTTCAAGGAGGCTCCTTTCATGTCCTAAGCATGATGAACAAAATATGAAAATATATATAGTACCATATTAAATTCTGCCCAATAAAAGTTTGGATGCCAACTGGATTTGTTGGTCTCCTGGGTTTCCTAAACAGTCACAGAGAAGCTGCACCCAGATGGAATGACTCAACCTGACAGCTGTGCTAAATGTCAAGGTTAGCTGGTAAAAAATCAGCTTGGATGTTTTTCCGAAAAAAAATATGCAGCTTATTCTTGAAAGACAGTATTCATATCCATCCTGTTCTTTCAACTGTGATTATTATGGAGACTCGTGTTGATATTGTAGGAAAGCCATATCCGTCTATGGGTGGCAAAAAAAAAAAAAAAAACAGGGAGAGTCTGATGTAAAGAGTGGCAAGATTTGAAGAAATGTTTCAACTATATTCAGTCTGACAAGGCAAAAAAAATAAAATAAAGATAAAGCCAAAGCTTCTGATGAAAACTTCTCTCTTGCCCAAACTATAACCATGCTCAAATGCAAAGAGCAAAATACAATATGGAAACTATTGGATTTTATTCTTCCTTCCCAGAATAAATAATTCATAACAATTCATTTAATTCTGTACTTTCAGATTAACCAGAAAAACCTTCAGAACCACAAGTGTGGTTGTATTCATGGGATGAGTTCTTCATTTTTTAAAAAAATAAGAAAAGTATAAGTTTAAAAGTTCTGTAAGATTCGATGGGAAGGTACTAGCATTCTGTACACCTTTGGCATTGTCATCCTGGCTGCACAACCACGGAAGTATCTTTGAACAACGTTGGCTCTTTGATTGTTAATCAGAGATAAGCAGAGCCCTCTAAGTTGGAAATGACTAGAAGGAAAAAGATTTATCTTTACCTTAAACAACTGATAAAATGACTTTGAAGGTTGCCACTAGAAGGCACTAGACAAAAATAAATATATCAATTGCTACTTTAAAGGAAATTATTGATGGATGGGCTAAAGATATAATTATTTCTATTACAGAATTGGAAGAAGAAATTGAAAAGGAGCAAGTTCCACTGAATGAAACTGAAACTGATTTACATCTGGATTTAAAAGTGATAGGAGATGGAAATAATGAATGTATAAATGAAACTGGTCATGATTTGATTAGTTACAAAGAATGTACAAATCAAACCAGAAGTGTGGTGTAGATAGTTTTTCTACAATGGATTTACAAAAAGGACTTCTTGTAACTGTCAAAGATTCTGTGAGAAACGACAGTGAGAATATAAATAATATTTTTTTCTTTACTGGAATTACAAAAGTGGCTTGATAAGGAGGTCAACAATACTGAGAGAAGAGATAAACAGAGTATAAAAAAGCAGATGCTTGAACACTGAAGGAACTAAAGATTGCTGGAAGAAAAAAGAATACAAATTTGGTTTATTTGATCAAGCTAGATACAAATGGGTTGCTATTTCAGATAACAGCTAATGGGTTTTTCAATTAAGGACTGTATGGCAACATTTTCAGGATTTTGTTTATTCAGATGGGATGTTAACTCTCCTGAGGTTAATGATTCTTTTTAGTAGGATTGAATGACAATGATTTAAAATTTTTGTTTATTTCAAAATGAGATGTGGGAGATTTCTTTAAATGAAAATGAGATATAAATGTAAAAGGAAGGATTCAAAAAGTGTTCAATCAATGTAACTGTACACTACATTTGTATTTCTACTGACCTTAATGAACTTTTGTTGATTTAAGATAGAATGATGAAGCCTTCAGACTTGATTATAAAGAATGGGGTGAGATGAATTCGGATTGTTAAGAGATGGTGATAAAGTGTTAATGTTTGCTGGGAACAAGCTTCTTTTCTCTTTTCTCACCATTACAGTGAGTCATAAAGGGACACTTCCATGAGCCATAGTGAATTGATGTTCCTCTAAAGGGGAACACATTGTGGCTCAAACAGTGACCAACCGCAGGAACTGAGTAGCTAAAATTTCTCTCAAGTTAAAGAGAAATCATCAGATTACACACATATGATCCGTACAGCTGGGGTTTTTTTGCAAGTGTGCAGCAGGAATTGTGCTTTTGCAGTCAGCTTGCAATCAGTTGAGAATCATGAAATTCTATTAAGCTTATAACTGCTAATGCTGTCTATACAGACTCTAAATTCAACTGGCTCATCTCTTAAACACTTCGGACGTTATTATTTTTATTCCTTCGCTTTCTTTAAAGATTAAGAACCTTCAGACTTGCAACTTTTATTGAAATCACTGGGTGAATATCCTTCAACCCTTTTATAAACAAAATGAAACAGTTTAACTTTAAGTTTAAATGTCTGTATTTGGAGGAATATGTAGAAAGGTGATTATTAATTGTCATTTTGGAAAGTTTCACATGGATTGGATGCTTGATTTAAGATTCTGATGTTGATTGAAAGGATCATCTCTAGTGAGAAAAACCTGGTTGTACTGATAAAAAGCCTTTGAAAATAGACATTAGAGGGCACCAGATGGCTACTTTAAAAGAAACATTTGACTCAAGGCACAGGAGATTTTTAATTATTTAACTCTTTTTCAGTGTTGGATGCTATAACTGCAGAGGATCAAGCCCCGTTGAATAAAACTGAAACTGATTTCTAGGTGGAATTAAAAATCACAATTTGCAAGGAAGAGACAGAAAAAATGGATTTACAGTCGAAAGATGACTCAAAAATTGGAAAAGGAATACAAATAAACCAGATGGATGATTTGGGCTATTTCCTTGTACTGAATTTACAAGAGGGGCTTGCTGAAGTAATTATGATGTAAGTACAAAGAGGGCTTGATAAAGAAAAAGAACTTGGAGAGGGCAGGAGAATATGAGAAGGCAGATAACAGAGCTTTCTTTTAGGGTTTTTAAAGACTTTTTACAGAAAGAAGAAAGAATACAAAATTAATTTATCTGATCCAGGTTAAAATAATGGGCTTTTATTTGGGGGGATGTTTAATAGCTTCTTGATTAGAACTGGATGAAAATGGACATTTCTGCTAATGTTTGTTTTTTGAGCAGGATTGAATTTGGATTAATTGAAGAGAGGAAACTGGAGGGGGTATTTAAAGGGAAAGGGAAAGGATGGATTCAAATAGGATGTAACAGAAATAATTTGTAATACTTATGTTCTTACTGAACTTTTGCTTTTAATAGGAAGAGATGAGGTTTTAGAGGTGGATTTATAGAAACTATAGAGATATGAAAGGAAGAGATATTTGATATATTTTAAGATATAGTGGTAAGTTCTTAATATTTATTATACTTGTGAGGATGTACAGGAAGGTTTCTTTATTTTTCTATTTTTATCATTTTTTTATTTTCTGCAGCTTTTTTTAATGTATCTTTATTTTATAATTGTATAAGTTTTTCTTTCATAAAATAACACATAATCAAATTATTTTAAACAGCCCAAACAATATCTTACATTAATTTGGCTTAGAAAAGGTAATTGTTATCTACAATTTGCTACAGAGTATGGTTACTCCAAAAAGAAACTCAAATGATGTCACCATAGTTATTCAAACCATTTCCCAATAACAAAACCTTTCTTTCATATATGCCTCCTGTCTTAATTTGTATAGACCTCCCCGCCCAGATGTCATAAAGTAATGACTATGTTTACAGCACTAAACCATAATGCAGTTTCTCTGGGTTCAACTTAGCATAATATGTGAGCCCAATCAATTGTGAATTATTCAACAAACTATAACTTGAAAAACTAGTGATTTACACTTCATATCAACAAATCTACAGGAAAGAGCAAGAGCAATTTCAAGCCAATGACCATCGCAAACCACGGATAACCAAGCTGAGCCCAAGGGAGAAGTCAAGCATGTCATCAGCTTGGAGTCCTTTACACCCACAAGAGATCTCAGTCCAGCCTTTCTTGAATTCTGTTGACTCTTATCTACTGCCAGTTTGCCTTGGTCATTAGCAGTTCATATTCTTCTTTAAAACTAGCATGGAATAAACTTGGGCTCATTTTGGACCTAACCCTAGCTCTCGATTTCTTGCACCTAACAAATAGGTTCATGAAACTGGGAATGTTTTTTTATCCTGCATTCCATATTTCTGTAATTTACTGAAGTAAAACAAGACACATTTTTCATCCACTATAATCATCAGAAACAAACAGATGTCCATTTTAGCATAAAGTTCATTTTATTAAGACCTGACTAAAATATGGCATATTTTGCCATTTGTCCATAACAATACTCATTTTGAGATGAAAGGCAAGCTAAGCACCTACTATAACTGGAAAATAATGCAGAGATACCTTAAGGTTTCTCTTTCACTGAAGTTCTGAAAGTTTTATTCTATACTTTCTCAAAATAATAAAAAAATGAACTTGCTCCTTTTGCTTCATGTTCTTACCTAGATCAGCTTTCCACAGTTTGCTTGTTAAAATGAGGATTCTCAAGGTCAGTCAGAATTTATAAGGCAGCCATTTCATCTCTTGATTCTCTGGCTAGTTTTCTCCATAAAAATTGCTGAACGCTAGAGATTCTGCTGGGCTCGAAAGGCCTGCCAACACTAAGGCCAATTAAGAGTTTTTAGAATGCTGCACACTAGGGTTATTATAGGCGACAGTTATGCAGGCAGAATTAATATTGGCTAAATCCTTAAAGTGGTTTTTCTAACTTTAGTTTCTTTTTCTAGCTGAAGAGACAGTATCATGACAGAACTTTTTCCCCAAGGAATTTTCAGCCAGTCAAATGAAGCAGCAAAATCTCCCCTACGAGTCATAAAGTTTACAGCAGCCAAATCACAAAAGACACTTCAGTGTGTATGCACAATTATCATTTGATTCCCCACTTGACTTTTAAAAATATATTAGTCGTTCCATAACTGCCTAGGACATCCTGATAGTCACCTTGCATTAATCCTTAGCCATTCAAGAATTTAATATTGGTTTTCTGACCCAATATATTTTATCTATGGCAGAAAAAAAGTATGCCAATTCAAAACATTACATTTATTCCACAGCAGATATAGGATCAGAAAGGAACAAATATTTATGTTTATTTATTTGTATCCCAGCTTGTTGTTTTTTACAAATAAGTCAAGGCAGCAAACATATCCAACACACTTTCCTCCTCCTCTTTTTCCCACAATAACAACCTTGTGAGGTGTGTTGGACTGAGATAGACTGACTGGCTCAAAGTCACCTGGCCAGCTTTCATATGCTCTGCCTACCCAGTAAATACTAATTATTCCAGTTGCCATTTTTCCATTATTCTGTTATTCCAATAATTTCACATTCTTTCAAGGAAGGGAAATTACTGTGTATAGCATTCTTCTAAATTCTAGTTCCATTAAATAATAACTTCCACCATTGGTTAAGAATATTGTGAAACCTCTGCCATACATTTTAAAGAACTATTGTCACTTAAAAGAGACAAAACTAGAGTAGACTGTCATCTAGTACAAGTCATCTAGTACAAGAACTGCAGGTGGTTACTGTAATTTTATTGCTTTATAAGCTTTCCACAAATAGTGATTTTCCCTTGAATCTGGCTGCAGCTTCACATGGATCTTCCCTGGTGCGTAGAATATCTCTGCATCAGTAACAGGTCTCCAGGAACATAAAAATGAAACATTACTTGCGAATGACTTCCATCTTAATAAAGTTACAGACTGTATCTGTATACATATTTGTTTTCGCCCTGCCTTGTTGTCATTTGAATGACATTTATTCCTTGTGTTCTTTTCATTCATATTTTTCCAGGTGCTCCTAGTCAGTTTCTCCTTCTTTAAATCCCACCTTTTCTCAAAAGCCTGTTCAGTAATAGTTGATGTAAGTTTGCCTTATGAACTGTTGCTCATTACCCTTTCTTCCAATCAACCCACCACTGCTTTTATCTTTGCCCTCTCTTAGCTGGACAATTAGCCTATTTTCATTTTCAAGACTGCAGGAAGGATATACCACCTCAATTTCCTCAATATGTACAATAACCAGAGTCTTTGGCCTAATTGGAACTCTTGCATGAGAGAACAAAAATCACATTGTTAATTTATGAAACAACTTGAGACTTTGAGTACCAGAAACAAAGCAATAAAATTCTGAGTGCCACAGAATGATAGATTTTAAAAAATCAGATATTTAAGAACCAAATGCTTGATAGTAGATCTCTAAAGTATCTGTCTATTCAAGAAGCAGAGACTGTTGCCAAAAGGTGCCAAGGCTCCCTGAGCCTTTCATCATACTTCACTGAACACGCTGATAAAATCGTGAGTTGCAAGTTGAAAATCCAATTTTCTTCATTAATTCCTTCATAGTGTAGGAGCTTCTGTGCATCCCTTTTCATACAAATAACAGGGGTCCCAAAATCAACCATTTCTTTTCCTTTCGCCTCCCAAGAGCTACTGTCTTTTCAGCCTGATTTTAGGGGGATTTCTTCCTTTTAAATTTATTTGAAAAACACCTAAAGTTTAAATTTATTTGTCTAGGGCTCAGAGCAAAAATAAAACATTCCAGTCTGTTTTACCTTACTTATATTTACATAGTGTTGTGAATGAATAAATGTGCAATAAAGTTATCTTGAGCTTGAAGTCAAGTGCAGGGTTCTGGCCCTGCACTTCTGATTGGCTGTTAAATGGCGAGATCAGATTGGTCCGTTCAGGAGAATCTGATTGGCCATTAACGAGCCGTTCTCATTGGTCAACGGAGCTAGCGCTCCCAGGTTTTCATTGGTTGAATAGTTAATAAGTTGCCTATATAAGGAAGGCTATAGCAGCCGTTGTTTTGAGCTGTCACACCATGTAATAAAGAGTTTGAAGTTCACTGTTTCACCGGCTCATCTCCATTATTCGCACCCATGCTCCAAACATAACACTGGCGACGAAGGTGGGATGTGGAGACGTCAGAGCTGACTGAACAACGAAGACGATAACCGAGCACGTGGCTGAAAACGCACAACGGCGGAACCATGTCCGGCAGCATCATACCACCCACTCCGTTCGACCCAGCGTAAGAAGACTGGGAGTCTTACATGGATCGTTTCCAAATGTTCTTGGAAACCAATAATTTGAAGGATGCCACAACCAGGAAGAAACGGGCGGTATTCCTAACGCATTGCGGGCCAACCGTATTCAAGATGGCCAAGGCCCTAGCGAAACCAGCTGAAGTGAAGGCTATGAACTGGGACGTCCTCGAACCCCTACTGAGAGCCCATTATGCACCGACCGTACCAACGCTTGTAAGGTGGCACAAGTTCTACCAAAGAAACCAGCGAAAAGGAGAAAGCGTTGCCGATTTCGTCGCAGACCTCCGAAACCTGGGAGGCCTCTGCGGATTCGCCGACCTGGAAGAGGCTTTGAGAGATCGAATAGTTCTGGGATTAGATGCACTAAACGTGCAGAGTAAGCTGATGGCGAAAGGCGACATCAGCCTTGCCGAAGCCATCGCTGATGCTACTGCAGCAGAAGCAACCAGGAAGTCGGCTGCCCAACTGCGCCACAACCGCGCTCCAGTACCCCAACCGACCGGCGACATTTCACCCAAGTCAGAAGGACAGCTTCTGATGGCCCACTATGAGGACCTCTCTTCGTCATCAGACAGCGACGAAGAAGAGGTCCATCGACTGCGGTCTGATCGGGACCATTACCCGAAGTCCCAACACCCATGCGTTGGCTGTGGGGCCAACCATTCCAGGTCCGAATGCAAATTCTGCGACGCGCTCTGCCATGAGTGCGGGAAACGAGGCCACATCGGACGGGTCTGTAGAAGCTTCTTAGGACCCAGCCAGACCTCAAAGGGGGCTAACTATCGCCAATCGACAGGAAACCGTCCTGTAAGGCGAGAACCAGTAAACCACTCCAATAGAAACCGAACCTTAAATCGCCCCACGAAGCGAGAGGAAGCTCACCAAACTATCACTATCGGTCACGCCTCTTCTTTGAATGCCAAGAAAATCCGAATGAAAGTGGCCATCGAAAACCGGCCCCGCCAAATGGAAGTCGACTCGCGATTGTCTCTCTCGATGGTTTCCTGGAAGACCCTCAAGCAACTCATCTCTACTATCCAGCGCCAAGACCTCCATTCCCAAAGACTCATACTTAAAGACTATCAGGGGAATAGGATTCCAGTCGTAGGATCCAGTCGAGTCCGGGTCTCGTTCAAAAACCGCACAGCGTACTTACCTCTGACTGTGATCAAGAAGGACCGGCCTAGCCTGTTAGGCCTCCAATGGTTCGCGCCACTCGGCATTGAAGTGGCAGGCATTAACTGAATCGGCGGCAGTGACTGGGAGGAGGACCTCGTCCATGAATTTAGGAACTTCTTCGCTGAAAAACTAGGCGAGTACAAGGGGACCCCGATATCATTTAGCCTTAATCCAAAAATAGCTCCCATCCACCTTAAGCCTCGTCGAGTTCCATTTGCCCTAAAACCGAAAATCGACGAACAGCTTGATCAGTTAATAGCCGAGGGAGTGTTAGAGCCAACCGATCACTCTCCCTGGGAGACCCCAATCGTGACACCCATCAAGCCAGATGGGTTGATTAGAATTTGTGGGGACTACCGAGCCACCCTGAACCACGCCCTGCAGCAAAACGCATATCCGGTGCCGGTGGTACAGCACCTTCTCCATTTCCTGGGGGTTGGAAAAGTCTTCGCTAAACTAGACTTAGCTCAGGCATATCAGCAACTATCGGTTGATGAAAAAACAGCACAGGCACAGACGATCGTTATGCACTGAGGTGCCTTTAAATGTACCCAGCTCCAGTTCGGAGTGAGTGTAGCCCCGGGGATTTTCCAGAGCCTGATGGAAAGACTATTACAAGGGATTAAAGGCGTTGTCCCCTATTTTGATGATGTGTTAATCACTGCCCCAACTTCAAAAATTTTACGGGATCGCTAAAAATTAGTTCTCCAGAAATTCAAAGACACAGGTCTTAAAGTGAAGAAAAACAAGTGTAAGCTGTGTACAGATCGTATTGAATTTTTAGGGTATTTAATTGACAGTCAGGGCATTCACCCTACCGATAGCAAATTGAAAGCAATAAAAAACGCTCCCAGACCCCGGAATAAGGCCGACCTCCAGGCGTTTCTAGGCCTTATCAATTTTTATAACATATTCCTGCCACACAAAGCGACTGTCGCTGAACCTTTACATCGCTTACTGGACAAAAAAGCAATTTGGGTATGGGGTCATAGAGAAGAGCAGGCGTTCCGTAATGTGAAAAAACTACTGACTTCGGACGCTGTACTAATGCAGTACAATGAGACCTTGCCATTAACTATCACATGTGATGCATCACCTTTTGGAGTGGGCGCCATTTTGAACCATGTATTGCCTAACGGTAGCGAAGCCCCTGTTGCCTATTTTTCAAAGACACTTTCAAAAACTGAGAGAAATTATAGCCAGATTGATAAAGAAGCCCTTGCAATTGTGTCTGCTGTTAAAAGATTCCACAAGTACGTGTACGGCCGGGCTTTTACGAAAGTGACTGACCACAAACCTTTGCTGGGAATAATAGCCGGAGATAAACCTACTCCCTACATATTATCTCCCAGAATGACTCGCTGGTCAGAATTCTTGGCTGCTTATAATTATCGACTGCAATATCGCCCAGGGAAAGCCATTCCCCACGCCGACACATTAAGTCGAGCACCGCTTCCAGAGACTATCGACGACCCCGCGCCTACAGTGACAACATTGCAGATCAAGGCACTTCGTACACCGCCGTTAACCGCCCGTGATATCGCGAGAGAAACAAAATGCGACCCCACCTTAGCACGAGTCCTCAGTTGGGTGGAACGCGGATGGCCATTGGATCAAGTACCATACGACTTCACACCATTCAAAAGTCGACAAACAGAGTTGTTTCCTCAAAAGGGCTGTATCATCTGGGGCGATAGAGTTGTTATCCCAGAGCGACTGCAACAAGCAGTACTGAGAACCTTGCACGATGGCCACCCCGGCATCGTGCGCATGAAAGCCCTCGCACGCAGCTACGCGTGG
>BHEV01007422.1:0-25987 GCA_004319985.1 Emydocephalus ijimae
TTGTTATCCAAGTCACGATGTAAATAAAGAGCTGAAGTTCACTGTTCACGATCGTCTCCAGTTATTTCGACCCATGCCCAGGACATAACATCATCAATGTCTACAGCCGTAGTATTTTTCAACATTCTGAAAATGATGTCCTCCTTTTTATTTTTTCCCCCTGTTCTCTCATTTATACCTTTCATTCCAAATCCATTCTTCAACATTTGACAATCATTCCCATACACAGAGCTGAAGAAGCTTCTTGGATGAGAAGGGCAAGGTATTCAAAGAAAAACCAGAAAGTCCAGTTGCCTCTTGAAAAAGCACCTTTGGGACAACCATGTTCTGGATGACTGAGAATCTTAATAGAAAATTTCCATGGACATTTTTTTTCTTTACAGAAATTCAATTTACTCTTTTCACCTTCATACTTTTTGTTTGTTTAGGTCTTCACTTGCTTTCAAAACAACTTTTGTTTCCATTAAAATCATCTGCATTTTTGCTGCCTTTTTCCTAACAATTTCTTCACCTTCTTGGTATGTTTTATTTGCAACTAACTAAAACACAATATTTTTAATCTTCACATTATGCAGCAATCTCTTATGAGCAAATTTTCTTCACATTGTTTTTCAGTTCTTCATTTCATAAAGTATCATTTTTATACTTCCTGTTATATTTCTATTGTACTCTAATATAATTTTTCTCACTGTTTCAAATATTTTTTGATTTTAGGATATTCATTACTGTAGCTTTTAGTGTTTTATGTTTAATATTGGCTGTTTTATTGTGCACCACTCAGAGTCCCCTTTGGGAGACATAGGTAGCTATATAAATTTGATAAACAAACAAATAGGGTTCATATCTTTCTTTGTTTACTTTCCATTTATACTATTCTGAAATTAATTTATTTTCTAATACTTTTTCATACAAGTTGCATCATTTTTTTTCTCCTACAGATGGTCTAATTTTGCTATAGTTTCTTTCACTTCTTTCTCCCACTTTCATATTTTCCAAAAATCCAGTCTTGGCACTACTGGAAAAAAATGACTTAGTCCTCATTCAAACTTGGAACTTGGCTTTCCAGCTCAGAATTGGATAGATAATTGAAATACACCTGGTGAGTTCTGGCACTATGTTGATGTTTGAGGAAAATGTTGCCATCTAAAACCTTACTTTTCCACTTGCCTTTTTAAAAGTTGATTTTATTTTGTTAAATGAATTAAGGAAACTCTATCGAGCAACATTAATAATGCATTATGCATTTTGAACTATTTACTACTATAAACTGGGCAAAGGCAGGGATAATTATGTTATAAAAAGATCTCCCTCTTCCCATTTTGACCATATTTTTTCTTGTCCTTTGTCAAAAACCCTAAACAAAACAAATTAACTCCTGCCTTTCAAATAATGAAAACCAACATATGGCAGTCATTATTCCTGCAGATTGGATGCAGATTTCTCCTTTGGGTGTTGTATGATCATTATTTTAACTTTAACCAAAGCCTCTGTCCAACCTACTGAGCCATCCAAGACTGATGCAACTGTTGGGAAATAGATGAAAGCAGCTGTTGGGAAATAGATGAACATCAGTTTTGCCATTAATCTAGCCATATAACACAGTGGCACTTAGAGGGGGTATCTAACTCACCATCATCTGTTGAATGTATTTGGCCAAATGGGGATTTGAACCTGTATTTTCTCAGACCCATTCAAATAGTATACCATTCAGGTCTGTATAGCCCAGGGAAGAAAAAAATGTAGACAGGTTCATAAGCCAGTTTCTTTTCTGGTTTAGTTCCTATTTTAAAAAATTCTTGGAGAGCTTTTCAAGTAGGAAGGTGCACTGACAAAGAACTACCACTATTGAACTCCTGCAGGCACCGGCACTTTGAAAATAAAACATTCACAGAGGGAGGGAAAGCAAATAAAACTGGAATAAAGCCAGCACTCAGAAAACCGGAACTCTTGTCAACCAAGCCAGTTAACTGCAAAAAGGCCCTTCAAATATATAAAATTGTACAATAAGTGAATAGAGAAATGTTCAACAACATTGGTGCTATTACATCTTATTTAGAAGGGACATAATCTCCAGACTCTTACTTCATGGTGGATGTAGTTTTCAGTGATATACTCAAAGCTTTGGTATAAATAACAGACAAACCCAATTAAAGAGGGGAGGACCAGCATCATATTCATTATCTTCCTTCATAACTCTTCGGATGGTTCAAAATGTTGACTTTATCTTCGTATTTTATTTAATAAACTGAATGAATATTTGTGCTCAAAGTAATTGTCAGTGATCCTGGTCTGTGAAATGTGCTTTGTCAGAGACAAGGAGCTGTAAGACTGAAGAGATCAGTAACAGTATATTAAAAAGCACAGAAAATCAAGTTGCTTTTCTATTTTTTTTTCCCATGGAGCTTCTTTTTAAGTAATTTCAAAAGTAATAAACTTTTACCTGAGCTTCTGAAGCAAATCCATTTGTCCACCTAGAAAGTTCAATCAAACAGCCACATCAATTTGATGTTTCAAATGTACTTATGTCCATATCCCATATCCTTTTTTTCTCCTGAAATGGAATCAACTTAACTCAGTTTCCTAAGTCAGTTTGGAGCATGAAATCAAATCATATAAACTGTCTAAATAAAATAGATTTGAATCACAATAATTTGCTCTCCATTATATTCTAGGCTGCCTTTAAGTCCTTCACTGGTAATTTCATAATCTTGTACAATATAGGCCATTCAGTAATTAAAAACAGCCAGCAATACAGCAAACCATGAGCTCAGGAAGAAGTACCAATTAAAGTAGCTGAAACTCAAAATAGTTCAGTAACAGTCATTTGGCCAGAGAGAAAGAGTACCGAAATGATATTTTATGTTCCATCTCTCCATGAATTGGGAAGAGATGATCCTCATTTGGAACTAGGAATAGACAATATTTCCCACCTCTAAATAGTGACTAAATAATAATCTGATGCTTCCTTATGTACATGCATGGGTGGATTAATGTTTATTAAGAGCCTTCCTTAATTGGCTAAATGTAATTTTCTATTTCAAATTCCTCCTTCTTTTTTTAAAAAAAAATCTAAGTAGTTCAATCTTACTCTATGAAACAGACAGGAGAAATACTTACAAGAAAGGAAATTAGTAATTAGAACTTCATCCTTCACACAGAGACTGAATGAAAACTGACATGGGGCAGTTAATAGACTATTAATCACTTATCTCCCATCCCCATTCATCAAGAAGCAATAAAACAGTCTGTTTATAGAAGGGAATCTTTTTCAACATTGCTGGGAATCATTTCTGAATAGTATTTTCTTATGAATCAATACAGAAGAATTATAGATAGGATGAAAGGAATTGCCACATAATATTTTATATGTTTTTTAGAACATACAACATGGAGTCATCGGGCTGGAAGGGACCTCAGAAGTCTTCTAGTCCAACCCCTGCTGAATGCCATGGAGATTCATGTGTTTCTAATAAATACATCTTTGTATTATTTGCACAGTCTTCACTTTGATTCTGATCCAAGATAATTGAGGA
This sequence comes from Emydocephalus ijimae, assembly GCA_004319985.1. Taxonomy (NCBI): domain Eukaryota; kingdom Metazoa; phylum Chordata; class Lepidosauria; order Squamata; family Elapidae; genus Emydocephalus; species Emydocephalus ijimae. The sequence continues at coordinate 3,534 of BHEV01007422.1, forward strand.
ACATATTTACTAAGGGTCGCCAACCTTTTGGACCTCAGGGATGACCAAACTCATAATTTTAAATCTCACGGACCACTAATATGAGTTTTGACTGACGGTGTGACCTGCTGACATTTTCCCAGGGTCTCTGCAGAAAGCAGCGGAGACCCTGGGAAAATCCCACAAAAAGTCTGCAGGAAAATTCCCCACCCCGTTTTCCTACAGGTCGATCATTCTTTATTTGAGATTGAAGGGTATCATCTCCAGCTCCATTCTCAGGGGGAGAGAGAAAGAGAGAGAGAGAGAGACTTTTGGCTTCATGCAAGGAAAGTACAAGAAGCAGCAGAAGTCTTTCATTCTCTCCCCCAAACTCCGCCAGAAGTGAGTCTTTGTGAGACTGGTCGCACCTTGGAGCAGGATGCCTTGCAGGGTCCCAAAGTCTTATTTCTGGCAAAGTTTAGGAGAGAGAGAGAAAGACTTTTGCTGCTTTCCTTGCGTGCAGCCAAAAGCAGAAGAAGAAAAAAATGGAAAGAAGCAGCCCAGTGGCCAAGCAAGGCATATGCAATGAGTGGGGCACATTCCCCCCCTCCGCCCTTCCCCCCCTCCTCTCACTACCTTGTGTTGTTTACAATGCAAGCGACACAAGCCTTGTGTTCCCAAACAGCCTGGATTAATTGCTTTGGGGGGGTGCTTTGGGGGTGACATTTCTCTGCAGACCACCAAAATTTTCTCACAGACCACCAGTGTTCCCTGGCCCATTGGTTGGTGACCACTGTACTAGAGGAAGAAGTGATGTATTTCTTGTTAAGCCAGCTCCCCCAAGGATGCCACCATCTAAGGACAAGATTGGGAGGGGGGTGCAATAGCCAGGAAGCAACTAATTTATGGTTGTCAGGAGGAAGTAGGCAGAATGAGTTTGTGCTGACATATCATGAGAAAATATTAGATGGAAGACACAGATTGCAATTGCACTGAATTGAAGACACAGATCCAGGAAGGAAGGAAGGAAAATACACCAACCAAGGCTACCTTCTTATAAAATTAGAGAAGGAAGCAGAACAATTGGGGAAAGATGGAACTAATTCATAGGGAACAGAGAGGGGAAGGAAGAACAGAGAGAATATAGCTGTGGAAGGAAGAAACATAAAGATTCGCAGATGATACTGTACATTGGGATTAATTCAATAGTCCAGGGGGATGGGGAAGGGCATATTGTATTGTATGTTATCATTGGCAAAGGAATTTTACTGTTGTCAACAAAAAATGTCAGAAGAAAAAGCTACGATTGTGGCTTTTCTTAGATAACCTTTAAAAATCCATCCCAGTGATGGGTTTCAAAGTTTTCCTTCCACACATGTGTAGCATTTGCAACTCATCTTCTGCTGCAAGCCCTGTGGGTGAAACAGCTGACGCGCGACAATCGGCTGTGCCACACAAAGCAGCTGAGGTTGAAAAGTAGGAAATAAAGGTCAATGTAGAGCTGGGGCAGGTGGGATGGCCCAGCAGCTGATCGTTGAAACAAACCAGTTCACTCACAGATGATAGTTGGAGCTATCAGTTTGGCCGAACTGAGGCAAAGTGGTAGAATATCACCATTGCCTGAAATCAATTTTTGACCTTGATTCCAAGGAGACCTAACCCTAATTGTAACCCTAATCCTAGTTTTATTTATTGGCAATGGGACTTTTCCATGTATTTTACTAAGGTCCACAAACAAGTTGAAATGAAAAGCTGTCAATGTTCTCATCTTTTCAGAGAACACAAAACCCCACAATCATGTTAACATAGTGCCTCACTGGGGGTTGATATATTACATTCATCACACAATCAGCCAGATATTCAGACAAGATTTGACATTTTTATCCACATTATCAGGTCTTTATTATTTATTAAATCCCATATTGCCCAATTCCCAGCCTTTCAGTGAAGAACGGCATAAAAATATGGTAATAACAATATATAACAAACAGTAACATCTCTTAAATCACAGTGTATTTTTTATAGTGAACCCGTTGCTGGCCTTTTTAATATAAACTTTGTATTGTTTTTAAAATAACAACAAAAAGAAAAGAAAAGAAAAACAAAACTTATATTTATACAAAATACAATAGGTTTAAAAAAGCAGTATAGTTATATAAGTATTAGAATTTATACTGTATATAAACACACATATTTGCATAATGTTTGTGTTAAAGAATTATATAGAGAATTGTAATTGTTTATTGTTATAATAATATACCATATTTTTATGTTGCATTTTTTCACTTTTTTCAAGCTTGTTGTGTTTCTCCCTATCTTCAGTTAAAAAAAAACCCCGAATGAATTTGTTTCTGTGCTTGGGATCTAATACCTGCCATTGATCTAGATGATTATATATAGTTTCACTGTTTTGTCCAGGGAGAATATGTTTCTTTAACTGGTTTCACCCATGTTTGTACACAAGGTCACCTCTGTTGCAGCACCTCTGACCCTTTCTTATGTTGCTATGTTTGACCCATGGCCAAAAATGGTGGGAACAGCCATCTCACTGGCTTGAACTTGAACTTGAACTTGCTTGAACTTAGGCAGGACAGAATAAATGAACAATGGAAATCTGTGGAGTATTTGTATGTACTGAACTTAATTAATTTGAACATGATGAAGCTATGCTATGGAAAAACACTGAAGAGAGACAAACAAAACATGAAGGATTATTAGGAGCAAGCTGAAACTTCAGGACTGGATGAGGTTTCTCATCTGTAGGAATAATCCTGTTTTGGTTTAATCAATAGAAGAAACATAGCCAATTAATTTCTGACCCTTCTATACCCATCCTGGAACATTCTTCTCATTTGTGGCAGGCTTCAAGCCTTCAAGCTTTTATTTGCAAAATGGATTCTTTAGTCAAGATGCCAAAGTGATATCAATAAAAAATATATCCATGTGCAGAAATCTCACACACATCCCTTTGCTCATCAGCAAAATGCATACCTAGATGAGCATCCTGAAGAGATAGATCAGCATGCATGTCCCCAGAGATGATCCACAAGAGGCAGAGATGGTATTCAGTAATTTCTGACCCGTTCTGGAGAACCAGTAGCGGAAATTTTGAGTAGTTCGGAGAACCAGCAAATACCACCTCTGACTGGCCCAGCCCCTATCTATTCTCTGCCTCCCAAGTTCCAGCTGATTGGCTGGGTCTTTTGTTGCCCTGCACAGGAGAATGGAGCTGGAAAGCAGGTTAGTGGGGTGGGGAGGGAATGGGGATTTTGCAGTATATCCTTCCCCTGCCATGCCCACCAAGCCATGCCCACCAAGCCATGCGTACAGAACCGGTAGTAAAAAATTTTGAATCCCACCATTGACTAGTTCCCAGGAGGGTTCTCTATGCAGATTCATAGAGATGGTGTCAAAAACCCAGCTGAAGACTGTTTCATTCAGCTGCTAGCCATTTCCAGCAATAAAGCAGTCTTAATCACACATTTTCCTCCCTTCCCTTTTCTTTTCTTTTTTTTAAAACAAACTTTATTGATTTTAAAACTAAAATATCAAACAAACACATACACAACACACAGAAGAAGAAAAAAAAGAAATAGGAAAAAGAAAATGATTGAAAACTAACAATTCTACTATCGACAGTCTATGGTTCCTTGTTTGTTATCAATATTGGTGATATATTTACTAATACATCTTATTGCGAATATATAATTACTACCTCTTTTACATTTTACATTGTTTACTAATATATTTTCTATTTTTGTTCTATCCAGTCATACCAGCATTCCCAGCTTCTATAATATTCTGATGTTTCTTTTTCCTTAAGTGCTAAGGTCCATCTCTGCACAGGCTGTTATCTTCTGAATAACCATCTCCTCTGTTGGAATATCTGCTTGTTTCCAACACTGTGCAAAGGTTATTCTGGCTGCAGTGAGAATATGCAGTATTATATATTTGACATTTTTAGAAATTTGTCTATTAAATATCCCCAATAGGAAGAATTCTGGTTTTAATTCAATTTGCTCCGCCGTTATTTCCTCTAACCATTTTTTTTTAATTCTATGCCAGTATCTTTGGGCTTCAGTACAGGACCACCACATGTGAAATCATGTTCCCTGTTTCTTTTTACATTTCCAGCAATTCGGATTCATGTTAGGAGACATTTTTGCTATTCTCAAGGGTGAAAGATGCCATCTATAAAATATTTTATAGGCATCTTCTTTATATGCTGCTGATTTTGTAATTTTATTATTCCTTGTCCAAACCTTTTCCCATTCTAATAATGTAATGCTACATCCTATATTTCTGCTCTAAACTATCATGTTGCCTTTGACTACTTCCTCTTCTAATTCCATCTCTAATAAATAATTATAAAATTTAGTTGTATTTTTTTTATCTGGACCGAATAAAATTGTATCTAATTGTTGTGCCTTAGTATAAATTCCAAATTTTTTCTTGTCCTGTCTATATCTATTTTGAATTTGCAAATAAGCCCACTGGTCTACTTGTAGCCCTTGTTCTTGGAGATCTTGCCATGATTTTAAAGTTCCTTGCGCATCAAGGTCTTTGTATTTTATCATTTTATTAAGATCTTGATTATTTGGATGTATCATCGCCTCCATCTGGATCGTTGAGATCCAGATTGAGATTTTTGAATAATGTTTTTTTTATTTTGTTCCAATTACCCAATAAGGAATCTCTAATTATATGTCTGTGGAAATACTTCTGCTTAATTTTTCCAGTGTCCCATAAAAATGCGTGCCATGCACTCTGTAAATCATGGCCTTCTAAAAATAAGATCCTTTTATTCAACAGATTTACCCACTCTTTCAATCAAAGTAAGGAGGCTGCACTATAGTATAATTCCCAATTTGGGAGTGCCATACCTCCCCTGCTCTTCATATCTTGCATTGCCTTTAGGTTTATCCTTGGTTTTTTCCCTTGCCAGATAAATTTTGTAATTATCTTGTTAATTTCTATGAAGTAATTTGTATGTATTTTTATTGATACTGTTTGGAAAAAGTAAATAAATTTGGGTAGAATATTCATTTTTATAGTGGCAATCCTCCCTAATAAGGAGATCTGAAATTTAACCCATATCTCTAAATCTTTTTTGACTTGCTGTAATAATTTATTATAATTATTTTCCATTAGAGTTTTGCATTGAGCCATCAACCAAATTCCTAAGTATTTAACTTTTTTTACTATTCGTAATACCATTATCCTTTCCAATTTTAGTTTTTGTTTTTCTGTTAAATTTTTAATTTTTAATTTGATTTTTCCCCATTAATTTTAAGTCCTGCAACTTCCCCAAATTGATCTAACTCTTTCAGTAATTCTTGACCTGTTTCACTTGGTTCCTCTATGAAAAATACCATATCATCCGCAAATGACTAGAATTTATATTCCTCTTTTTAATTTTTTAGTCCTTTTATTCCTGGGTTCTGTCTAATTCATGTAAGCAGTGTTTCCAAAGATAATATGAAGAGCATGGGGGATAATGGACATTCCTGCCTGACTTCTTTTTCTATTTTTATTGAGCGCATGTACTCTCCATTAATTATAATATTCGCCTTTTGTGAATCATAAACTGTAATCACAATGTTTTCAAATTTAGTGCTCAAATTCATATTATAAATTTGTTGAATTAGGAATTTCCAATTTAGATTGTCAAAGGCCTTCTGTGCATCCAAGAATACAAGGGCTATTTGTTTTTCTGGATGGGCTTCGTAGTATTCCAAAACATTTAATACTATTTTTAAATTGTTCCTAATTTGTCTATTAGGAAGAAATCCGTTTTGATCTTTATGTATATATTCAATATTCAATATTTTTTTTCAATCTATTTGCTATAATTCCCTTTTCTGATTCCAGCCGGCCTCTTGATTTCCCAAGCAGTCTTCTGTATTCATGCCAGGTGGCCAGGCCTCAAACCTGCTTGAAAAGGATTTCTCTTCAGAGAGCAGTTTTCATCAAATTGCTTCTGTTTGGTGGAAAGTGACATGTTCCCGAATGGAAAATCTTTGCCTCCTTCCAACATGTATTGTCTGAGTTAGTGCCCACCTGCACTTGTCTTTGTGCCTACACAAACACTCGATGAGCCCACAGGGCATACAAAAGTGGAAACATGATTGCTAAGATGAAACAGCACAATCACACTGATACTTCCTCTGCTTTTTCTCTCAACAAAACCTGAATGGGGTTTTACAGCCATATGCGTTGGAATTGGAAGCAACAAACTATAACACCTCTGTGGTCTGAGCAGAATTGGACTGAGCTATTCAAGGGACAGTCCTATTGCTTGTGCTAAAGAAAGAAATCCATTTAGTTTTCAAGCCTAAAGGAGTGGAAGTCAAGTTTGACCAATAGTCACATACTTAAATTGGGGGAAGATAGAACAATTCTCACATTTTTCTAAACCTGCATATTTCAGTCAGACAAAATGATCTCTTGATAAATGATTAATTCCAATTCCATCACAATACAATATCTAGGCCAGAGTTTCTCAATCTTGACAATTTACACATCTTAAAATTGCCAAATTTAAGAAAAAATGGTCTAGGAGATGATGTTGGATCAAAGAAGAACATTATCCCTCTTCCTTCAACACACAAACCTTCCATGCAAGGCTGAAACATGAATGGAGATTTTCCTGGAATAGCCAGAAGAAATTTAGCAATTCCCAGTAATCCATAGGAAAATCCCTTCTCACTCTCTTGGGAAGTCAAGGATCATCATTAGCTATCAGAAAAAGAACATATATTGTTCTACGAAGTCATCAGCTATAATTTACAACCAGGAATTCAGGAAGAGAAGAGAATCCATTTGTGACAACCAAGCCCTAGTTGAACACTACAATGCTCCTTTCTTTCATAGCAATGGAGACAGTCTGAAATGATTCAACCCCCTTTAATTGTAAAATTTCACTAGGTCTGCATCATCAACAAACTGGTATTATTTGCACTTCCAAGACTAATGGCACTTCTACACAAGGGGTGCATGCCACATAGCCCCTGCATGATCTCACACTGCCATCTGTGTTTGGCAGCTGAGTCAATCTATTTCTGACTCAATGCAACATATCTGGGATTGCACAAAAGACTCTCTTTTCATTTGCAGAGATGAAGTTGTGCAGAGAATCATTTTCCTATTTCCAGGAACTTGTCTCTTCCTGATCCCTGGTTCCAAATCAACCTCTCTCACCCTGTCAAGGCTGTGCTGCAATACACTATGTCTCTTCTTGTATTAGCCAGTGGTGGTGACTTCAAATCATAATGCAAATGCAACAAATATTAAAGTCAGAGAATCTGCATGTGTGCATTAGCTGACATTAGCATAAGAAATCCCAGAACAACTGTTTGCTTCCGCTTCTAATAGTCTAAATATCTAAAAATGCTTTAAAGAGTAGAATTACTCTAGCCTTCTAGATAGGACTTTTGGGTGAATTCTAAGCCATATTGAGAGAAAGTTGCAAGTTGTCAGAATAAAATGAATTGATTAGCATTGATGTACCCATTCAGCAAACAGATTCAGCTTACCTTCCAAAAGACTTTGGCATCCCCACTATGTGAACAAAAGAATGAAGCAACATGTGACTGCTGGCAATCTGTTCAAAAGTATCCTCATAAAAGCAACATTTTTTGCAGAGTTATTATTCAGAGTAATTAGTTAAATGCTCTCATAGGTTGCACCTATACATTGATAAGGTAATATGTAAGTCTAATTGTTGTGAATGAATAAATGTATTAATCAAGTTATCTGAGCTTGAAGTCAAGTGCAGAGTTCTGGCCCTGCACTTCTGATTGGCCATTAATGGCGATATCAGATTGGTCCGTTCAGGTGGATCTGATTGGCCATTAACGAGCCTCTCTTATTGGTTAACGGAGCTAGCGCTCCCTGGTTTTCATTGGTTAAATATCAAATAAGTTGCCTATATAAGGAAGGCTATGCAGCCATTGAGTTTGAGCTGTCACACCATGTAAATAAAGAGTTTGAAGTTCACCGTTTCACCGGCTCGTCTCCATTATTCGCGCCCATGCTCCAAATTTAACACTGGCGACGAGGATGGGATTTGGAGACATCAGAGCTGACTGAACAACGAAGAACGATAACCGAGCACGTGGCGGAAACGCACAATGGCGGAACCATGTCCAGCGGCATCATACCACCCACTCCATTCGACCCAGCGCAAGAAGACTGGGACTCCCATATGGATCATTTCCAAATGTTCTTGGAAACCAACAGTTTGAAGGATGCCACTACCGGAAAGAAATGGGCAGTATTGCTAATGCATTGTGGGCCAACCATATTCAAGATGGCTAAGGCACTTGCAAAACCGGCAGAAGTAAAGTCTATGGACTGGGACGTCCTCGAACCCCTACTGAGAGCCCACCATGCACCAACCGTGAAAACACTCGTGAAACACCATGAATTTTACCAGAGAGACCAGCGGAAAGGAGAGAGCATTGCAGATTTCGTCGCGGATCTCTGGAACCTGGGAGGCCTCTGCGGGTTCGCTGACCTGGAAGAGGCCCTGAGAGACCGAATAATTCTGGGTCTAGATGCACCGCACGTACAGAGTAAGCTGATGGCGAAAGGCGACATCAGCCTTGCAGATGCCATCGCTGACGCTACTGCAGCAGAAGCAACCAGGAAGTCGGCTGCCCGAATGCACCGCAACCACGCTCTGGTTCACCAACCGACCAGCGACATTTTACCCAAGTCAGAAGGACAGCTTCTGACGGCCCACCACGAGGACCTCTCTTTGTCGTCAGACAGAGATGAAGAAGAGGTCCATTGACTGCGGTCCAAATGGGACCAATACCAGAAGTCCCAACACCCCTGCGCTGGCTGTGGGGCAAGCCACCCCCGGTCTGAATGCAAATTCCGCGACGCACTCTGCCATGAGTGCGGGAAACGAGGCCATATCGGATGGGTCTGCCAAGTTTTACAAGACTCAGCTAGCCCTCGAAAGGGGCTAACTATCGCCAATCGACAGGAAACTGCCCTGTAAGGCGAGAACCAGTTGACCATTCCTACAGAAACAGAACCCTAAACTGCCCCACGAAGTGAGAAGAGGCTCACCAAACTATCACTATCGGTCATGCCTCCTCCTTGGATGCCAAGAAAATTTGGGTTAAAGTGGCCATCGAGAACCAGCCCTGCCTGATGGAAATCGACTCAGGATCGTCCCTCTCGATGGTTTCCTGGAAGACCCTCAAGCAGCTCATCCCTACAGTCCGGCGACAAGACCTCCGTTTTCAAAGACTTATACTTAAGGACTATCAGGGGAATCGGATCCCAGTCGTAGGATCCAGTCGAGTTCGGGTCTCGTTCAAAAACCGTACAGCATACCTACCCTTGACCATGATTGAAAAGGACCGGCCTAGCCTGTTAGGCCTCCAATGGTTCGCTCTACTTGGCATTGAAGTGGCAGGCATTAACCGAATCGGCAGCAGCAACTGGGAGGAGGATCTCGTCCAAGAATTCAAGGACGTCTTAGCAGAAAAACTAGGTGAGTACAAGGGGACCCCAATATCATTTAACCTTAATCCAAAAGTAGCTCCCATCCGCCTTAAGCCTCGTCGGGTTCCATTCGCCCTTAAACCAAAGATTGATGAGTAGCTTGATAAGTTGATAGCCCAGGGTGTGTTAGAGCCCACCGATCACTCTACCTGGGAGACCCCAATCGCGACACCCCGTGGTGTTTTTAAATGTACCCGACTCCAATTTGGAGTGAGTGTAGCCCCGGGAATCTTCCAGAGCTTGATGGAAAGACATATACAGGGGATAAAAGGCATTGTTCCATACTTTGATGATGTGTTAATCGCTGCCCCTACCCAAAAACTTTTACAGGACCACCTGAGGATGGTCCTCCAGAAATTCAAAGACGCAGGTCTAAAAGTGAAGAAAAATAAGTGTAAACTGTGTACAGATCGTGTCGAATTCTTGGGGTATTTGATTGATAGCCAGGGCATTCACCCCACCGATAGCAAACTGAGGGCAATCCAAAACACTCCCAAACCACGAAATAAGGCCGATCTCCAGGTGTTTCTAGGCCTTATCAACTTTTATAACGTATTCCTGCCACACAAGGCAACGGTAGCTGAACCCCTACACCGTTTATTGGACAAAAGAGCAATTTGGGTATGGGGACATAGAGAAGAGCAGGCATTTCAAAATGTAAAAAAAATATTGACTTCTGACGCTGTACTAATGCAGTACAATGAGGCCTTGCCGTTAACGATCACGTGTGATGCATCACCTTTCGGAGTAGGCGCCATTTTGAGCCACGTTTTGCCAAATGGTAATGAAGCCCCTGTTGCCTATTTCTCAAAGACGCTTTCAAAAGCAGAACGCAATTACAGTCAGATTGATAAAGAAGCCCTTGCCATTGTGTCTGCTGTCAAAAGATTTCATGAGTACGTGTACGGCCGAGCTTTTACTGTAGTGACTGACCACAAACCTTTGCTAGGAATAATAGCCAGAGATAAACCGACCCCCTATATACTATCTCCCAGAATGACTCATTGGTCAGAATTCTTGGCTGCCTATAATTATCGGCTGCAACACCGCCCGGGGAAAGCCANAATCGAGACACTTTGCACGCCGCCATTAACAGCCCGAGATATCGTGATAGAAACAAAACGCGACCCCACCTTAGCGCGGGTCCTCAGTTGGGTGTAATGCAGATGGCCATTGGACCATCTGCTGACTACGCCCCATTCAAGAGTCGTCAAACCGAACTGTTCTCACAAAAGGGCTGCGTTATCTGGGGAGACAGAGTCATTGTCCCAGAGCAACTTCAACGAGCAGTCCTGAGAACCTTGCACGATGGCCATCCCAGCATCGTGCGCATGAAAACCCTCGCACGAAGCTACGCATGGTGGCCAGGCATCGACAAGCAAATCGAGACATGGGTCAAAGCTTGTCACAAATGCCAGGAAGTAAGCAACGCCCCACCAAAAGCAATCCCAACCGAATGGGAGACACCGCGGGGACCTTGGTCCCGTATCGATCTGGATTTTGCTGGACCTACCAAAGGCCACACATTCTTGCTCACAGTGGATGCCGACTCGAACTGGTTCGAAATCCATCAAATGAAGAATACAACAACCGAAGCGGTCATTAAGAAACTGGACAAACTGTTTGCAACACGCGGATTACCAGACGTGCTGGTATCCGACAATGGACCCCAATTTACCGCACTGTCTTTTGAACAGTACCTAGCGGACCGCAGTATTCGCCATGCGCTGACTTCGCCTGTGCATCCTGCGGCCAACGGAAGGGCCAAGCGCATGGTACAATTCGTCAAGAAAACGCTACAAAAAATGGACTATGACAACATCGAAGAAAAAATAAACTGGATCCTCTTCTTGCAGCATATCACTCCACACAGCGTCAGCAACAAAACTCCTGCAGAGTTGCTAATGGGGCGGAAGCTCCGCTCCCATCTCGACTGCCTACACCCTTCCTACGAACCTGAGAAACCACACGGATCCAGCGGGCGATGTCATACCTTCCAGGTAGGCGATTTGGTGTTCGCTAAAAATTTGTCGGGTGATCCGGTGTGGATAAAAGCGACTGTGGTCCGCGTAACCGGCCCTAGATCCTACCTCGTGCAATGCCGCGATGATAGACTATGGAAGCGCCATATTGATCAACTACGATCAAGGCTGCAGTCAGGGATATCCGAGTTCCCTGATGCCCTAACTGAGGGGGGGGAGAGATACGGAGGAAGATGAACTTGAAAGTGCAGAAAACGTTAATGAAAGGAACGATAGCGGAGCAGAAACACATGAAGAGAAATCAGGGATAGGAGTGAGTTTGCCTCTTGGGGATACCGAAGATGTTGGTGACAACGGAAATTTGAACTCAGAGTCAGAGGCACCACTTTCACCAGACAACACCCTACCTCATCAAGAGTGCAGCCAAATACCAGGGGCACAACAAAAGTCAACGAGAATAACAAAGCAACCGTCCTACCTCAAGGACTACGTAACCACACCCCGTAAACAGAACCCGGGGGGAAGGGGTGTTGTGAATGAATAAATGTATTAATAAAGTTATCTGAGCTTGAAGTCAAGTGCAGGTTCTGGCCCTGCACTTCTGATTGGCCGTTAATGGCAATATCAGATTGGTCCCTTCAGGTGGATCTGATTGGTCATTAACGAGCCTCTCTTATTGGTTAACGGAGCTAGCGCTCCCTGGTTTTCATTGGTTAAATACCTAATAAGTTGCCTATATAAGGAAGGCTATGCAGCCATTGAGTTTGAGCTGTCACACCATGTAAATAAAGAGTTTGAAGTTCACCATTTCACCAGCTCGTCTCCATTATTCGTGCCCATGCTCCAAACTTAACACTAATTATCTACAAAACAGGAACCATACAAGCATAACAATAGATGGACTGTTATCACTGTCTTAATGACATGATGTTAAAGCAGCCATTCCTCACCAATTGTTCACTTTTAATAAAATTAATAAGCTTAAATCAGCACTTATAAATACAGATATGTACTTCGATACAGCACTAAATACAGATTTGTATTTCACTTTAGATAAATACCAAGGTAAAACTTGCACCTGCATTTTACCTGGAACAAATTCCTTACTATTTAACATTCTAACTTCTAGGCAAGGAACATTGCATGCTGAAGAATATGTGGTACCAGTTCCTGCTAATGTGAAGATTGCATTTTTAGAAGGATTTGGAAGGATGGCAGCATTGCTACACCTTCAGCTTTGGCGCCCTAGGGCAGAGCCTTAGCCTAAAGCCAGCCCTGAAGTGGAATACACAAATTAATGCCTTCCAAGTGTACTGGGTTTGATCACTTTCACGCTGAGCTAGCATAATGGCAACAATCCATAAGAATTATTATTTAAAACATTTGAAGCACACAAACTTGTCTGCTCTTTAGTTAGACTTCTGATTTTGCAAGTTTCATGTATGACTTTTACTACCTGGTATTTATAAATTATTATGTAACAGTATCTATTTCGCATGCCAGCCACTAGTCATCTCAAGTATACAATTATGACATTTGAATGATTATTAAAATATCTTTGGGGATCTGGGAAAGCCATGTCTTCTTAAAACTAATGGGAAGAAAAACTAATCATTGCCTTGTTTTTCACTTTCTTTTTCAATCTATCAGTGTTAAGTCCTGGCCATGGGCGTAAGAACGGAGACGAGACATCGGACTGTGACTTCAACTCTTTATTTAACAAGAAAGACTGGAGCAGCAAACCTATTCAGCAGTAGCTCTTTTATAGAGCTTGCTGCCGTTAAACAACCAATGAACTGAGTCTATCACTTTCACAAGTGTCCAATCAGGGGCTTCCGTTAACAGCCAATCAGACTGGCCAAGCCTGACCAATCACAACTCGCTATTCACGGGCCAATAAGAATTGGAGGATTACAAGCCTGTTGTAAGATGAAGCTGTTTTGGTTGTATCGCTGCGATGGTTTAATCCATAATACCCCTCCCCCCTTGGTTCTGTCTGAGGGGTGGGGTGACGTATTCATGCAGATAGGCAGGCCGCTTCACCTGTCTGCTCAACCTGCACTGTTCCACCGGGTTTCGTTCTGGTTCTGGTTCTGGTTCTGGTTCTGGCTCCGGGGGCTGTTCGCTGGGCTGGATAGTGAAGACTGTAGTTCCGGGTTGCCCTCGTCGGTGCTGTCTTCCGGATTCCCTGGATCCGCCTCCGTCACGGTGTTGTCACGTGGCAAGGCCGCTCCCCAGTCCGGTTCTCCCTCGGATGGTGAGTATCCCCTGGGTTGTTGGGTTTCGATTTCTTCTTCATCCTTCTCCATGTTCCTTTCCCCCCAGCTGGAGGTTCCAGTGCTCATCGGGAACGGAGTTGGTCTATGTGGCGTTTCCACATCTTACCGTCTGCTGTTTGTAGACAATATGATCGGGGTCCCGAAAGTTGCATTATGGTAGCGGGGACCCACAATGGGTCACCTGAGAAGTTTTTTGCAAACACGAGGTCACCTTCCTGGAATGCCCGACACTTACTGCTGGATCCCGGGGGCTGTTCTGGCGTGTAGTTTGGGTGGAGGCGATCAAGATGCGAGAGAAGTTTCCGGCCCATCAGGAGTTCTGCTGGGGTTTTGTTCATGGTGCTGTTTGGGGTTATGTGTTGGATAAAAAGCATTTGGTTTATTTTGTCGTCAATGTCGCCGTGGTCCATTTTGTGCAGGGTCTGTTTTACAAATTTAACCATTTGCTCAGCCCTACCATTGGCTGCAGGGTGAGCTGGTGATGTTAAAGCATGGCGGATGCCCCGATCTGCCAAGTATTGTTCGAATGGCAGGGCAGTGAATTGGGGGGCATTATCTGAGATGAGGACATCAGGAAGTCCGTGGGTAGCGAATAGTTTATTCAGTTTTTTAGTGACTGCGTCTGTGGTGGTGCTTTCCATTTTTTGGACTTCAAGCCAGTTTGAACAGGCATCCACCATTAAGAGGAAAGTGTGTCCTCTTGTGGGTCCCGCAAAATTGATGTGGATATGGGACCACGGACCTCGAGGCGTTTCCCACTGAGTTGGGGGAGTCTTTGGAGGAGCGGGTGAGTCTCCTGGCATTTACTGCATTTTGCTATCCAAGTTTCTATTTGTCTATCTGAACCAGACCACCATGCATAACTCCTGGCCAATGCCTTCATCTGCACGATGCCTGGATGTCCCTCCTGCAGCATTTTCAATACCCTATATTGTAGCTTTTCCGGGACTATGACTCTGTCTCCCCATACTATGCAACCCTTCTGGGAGAACACTTCTGTTTGACGATTTTTAAATGGCTTGAATGTGTGATCAGTTTCACTTATCGGCCAACTGCGTTCTACCCAGCTGAGGACTCGTGCCAAAACAGGGTCCTTTTTTGTCTCTAAGGCTATGTCTCGAGTGGTTAATGGCGGCGATTTGAGGGTTTCTATTTGTAGTACGGTAACGGTCGGAGCAGGGTCCTCTTTAATGTCTGTTAGTGGTGAGTGGCTCAAAGCGTCAGCGTGGGGAATGGTTTTTCCCGGGCGATGTTGCAATCGGTAATCATAGGTGGCTAAAAATTCTGACCAACGAGTCATTCTTGGTCATAATATATGGGGAGTTTGTTTGTTTCCCGCCAAGAACCCAAGTAACGGCTTGTGGTCTGTAATTATGGTAAAGGGTCTCCCATATACATATTCATGGAAACGTTTAATTGCGGATAAAATAGCGAGGGCCTCTTTATCAAGTTGACTATATTTCCTTTCGGTTTTAGACAAAGTTCTCGAAAAGAACATAATGGGTGCCTCATTTCCATTAGGGAGGACATGACTTAAGATGGCTCCTACTCCAAATGGTGAGGCATCACAGGTGACCATCAAAGGGAGAGTTTCATTGTACTGCATTAATACGGCATCGGAGGTTAAAAGGTCTTTTATCCCTTTGAATGCTATCTCTTCACACCGTCCCCAAACCCAAGGGGCCTTTTTATCGAGGAGTCTATGTTCGGCTATGGTTGCCTTCTGGGGCAAGAAAATGTTTTAAAAGTTAATGAGTCCCAGGAAGGCTTGAAGGTCTGTCTTATTCCTAGGTCTCGGGGCTTTTTTGATTGCGGTTAGTTTTTTTTTCAGTGGGGTGGATTCCCTGTCTGTTGAGAAAGTATCCCAGGAACTCCACTCTCTCCGTACAAAGTTGGCATTTGTCTCGTTTTACCTTAAGACCTGCGTCTTTGAATTTCTGCAGGACTTTTCTGAGCTGTTGTACTAATACTTCTTTAGTGGGGGCAGCTGTTAGGATGTCGTCAAAATAAGGCACGACGCCTTTTATGCCTTGTAATAGTCTCTCCATTAAACTTTGGAAAATGCCCGGTGCCACGCTTACTCCGAATTGGAGTCTATTGCACTTAAAAGCGCCTCTATGTGTAACTATTGTCTGGGCTTCTGCAGTTGCTGCGTCCACAGGGAGTTGCTGGTACGCCTGAGCTAAGTCCAATTTCGCAAATATTTTTCCACCACCCAGGGAATGAAGAAGGTGTTGAACCACCGGTACTGGATAAGCGCTCTGTTGAAGAGCATGATTTAGGGTGGCCCGATAGTCCCTGCAAATTCTTAACGAACCATCTGGCTTCATGGGCGTTACTAGCGGGGTTTCGCAATGGGCGTGGTCAATCGGTTCCAACACACCCTGGGCTATCAGTTTATCTAGCTGCTCGTCGATTTTAGGTTTTAAGGCAAAAGGTACTCGATGGGGTTTAAGCCGAATGGGAGCGACATCAGGGCTGAGATTAAATGATATAGGGGTCCCCTTGTACTTGCCTAATGTTCCTGTGAACACGTCCTGGAATTCCTGGATGAGGGCCTCTTCCCAGTCATCATTTCTAGTGTGGTGAATGCCGGCTAGTTCAATTCCGAGTGGGCGAACCACTGTCGCCCTAACAAGCTGGGTCGGTCACAATCGACAACAGTTAGGGGAAGTGTTGCTGTGCGGTCCTTGAATGATACTTGGACGTTGCTGGAACCAACAACTGGAATTCTGTTTGCCTGATAGTCTTTCAGGATGATTCGCTGCATGCTGAGGTCCTGGCGGGAGATGGCAGGTATCAGTTGCTTGAGGGTTTTCCAGGATACCATCGACAGGGACGATCCTGAATCGACTTCCATCACACATGGTCGATTCTCAATAGTAACCTTCACTGGTATTTTCCTTGCATCGAGCGATGAAGCGTGGCCGNTCTTATTTTCCTTGCATCAAGTGATGAAGCGTGGCTGATGATAATGGTTTGGTGGGCCTCTTCTCATCTCGTTGAAAAGGCAGGTGCTTGGTTTCTGTAGTAGTAGTGGTTGTTCCATTTGTGGTTCAGACGGTCCCGGTTTTCAGGAGGTTTGCTTATCTCCCGACAGAGGTTGTTCTCCTTTCAGCTGGGACTGGATTCTCGTCTGCTTTGGCAAACCTTCGCGATGTGGCCTTTCTTTCTGCATTTACGGCAGAGTGCGTCGAGGAATTTGCAGTCCGATCGTGGGTGGTTTGCCCCGCAACCCGCACATTGGCGCGGATGTCGCTGGTTCCTTTGCTCTCGTTCCGAGCGGAGCCGGTTGACCTCCTCTTCATCACTGTCTGAGGATGACTCGAGGTTTTCGTGGTGGGTAGTGGTTGCGTGCTTCTCAGTGGCCAGTGGTGCCTCGTCGGCGAGTTGGTGAAGCGGTGCGTTCACTCGGCGCATTCAAGCGGCTGACTTCCTGGTTGCTTCTGCTGCAGTAGCATCGGCGATGACATCTGTAAGGCTGATGTCGCCTTTCGCCATCAGCTTACTCTGCACGTGTGGTGCATTTAATCCCAGAATTATTCAGTCTCTTAGGGCTTCCTCTAAGTTTGCAAAACCACAAAGGCCTCCTAGATTCCGGAGGTCAGCTACGAAATTACCAATGCTCTCGTCCTTCCGTTGGTCCCTCTGGTAAAATTCGTGTCTTGGTATCAGTGTAGGTATGGCGGGTGCGTAATGGGCCCTGAGGTTTGGAGCGAGGGTGTCCCAATCCATGGTCTTCACTTCTGCCGGTTTTGCTTTTGCCATTTTGAAAACGGCGGGGCCGCAATGAGTCAGGAATACTGCTCGTTTCTTGCCAGACGTGGCATTTTTAAAATTTTTGGTCTCCAGGAACATCTGGAAGTGGTCTATATACGAGTCCCAGTCTTTGGTTGCTGGGTCGAATGGAGCAGGTGGTATGGCGCTGCTAGTCATCTTGCCGTCTGTTTTGTACGCTCTTTTGCCACGTGCTCTTTCTTTGTCCGATATGTTCTAGTCAGCTCTATCGTCTCCGCATCCCATCCTCATCGCCAGTGTTAAGTCCTGGGCATGGGCGTAAGAATGGAGACGAGACATCAGACTGTGACTTCAACTCTTTATTTAACAAGAAAGACTGGAGCAGCAAACCTGGGCAGCAGTAGCTCTTTTATAGAGCTTGCTGCCATTAAACAACCAATGAACTGAATCTATCGCTTTCACAAGCGTCCAATCAGGGGCTTCCGTTAACAGCCAATCAGACTGGCCAAGCCTGACCAATCACGACTCGCTATTCACGGGCCAATAAGAATTGCAGGATTACAAGCCTGTTGTAAGATGAAGCGGTTTCGGTTGTATCGCTGCAAAGGTTTAATCCATAACAATCAGAATATTTGGATATTCCTCTCTGAGTAAAACAACACCCATCACTTGCCTAAGCAATTTTAAACAAAGACAAGTATAAAAGGTCACATCTTTTTTGTTATGAAGCAGAATAGCTGAATCTTATGGAAATTCAAGAAGCAAAATCATACTATTTGCTGTTCAGGAAACTCTAAGCACAATGTTAACTGTTAATTGAATTTCATTATGATTTCTATAAGCCATAGTGAGGAAATTATTTTTTGTTTATACATACATTTTAAAGTTTCTAAAACATATAGATTGCATGTAAACTTTTAATGATTTCTGTAAGGTGGTTTGTTGTTTGACCACTTTTAGATAATCTGTGATATAACATAATTTCCATAAAGGACTGAAGCCTCAGAGGAAATCCTTCCTATATGCAGCATTAGTTCTTCATTTGCAAATAAAGTTTAAACTAGAAGAGAAATATTAGATAGGTTAGAGACAGTAGGAAGATTAGTCCCCTGATAATTCTTAATCAATACTTGCTCTGGAGATAGGAAATGACAGCAGAAAAGATGCTATAAATCATCACTTTCTTCTTCTCTGTTTTGGATTTCAGATTATATTTTCATTTTTCATGTTATTTATTGCAAAGCCATAAATGGCAGAAATACTGGACTACCACAATTTGTTCAGATTGTGCAAAAAAGGCATTGTGATTGTGAAAGCTGTAGAAGAATTACAACTCATGAACACCTGCTAAATTAATTCTTCAAGTGCCTTAAAAATATACTTCTATGTAAATTAAAATCGGATGATCTGATCTTTTTGTACTTCAGATTTGATATTGTTCCCTCTAATTACATACTTATGTTTTGCAACATTGAGCAACAGATATGCAGGTCAGGTGTAAGATGTTCTATGAGGCTAAGCATCACCTCAGCAAACACACAAGTTAAGCAATGCCAAAAATCTTTTTTGGGTTGCTGCAAATATCAGTGATCCTTGAGTGATTAAATATTACATATACCTAGTCATCTGAAAATAGTTTATAGTAATGTTGCTGATTTTCAAATTTACTATGATTTTATTTTTACATATGAATTAACTGAGAATGAATGAGCACCACTGAGAAATTATTTCTCTCTCTCTCTTTCTCTCTCTTATTTTCTTTCTTTCTTTCTCTTTCTTTCTCTTTCTTTCGTTAAATTTATTGGACACCCCTCTTATCACATGGTAACTCTGGACAACTTATAATATTTCTCCCTGGTATGAAATTTCACTTCAGGTTTGTAAGGTGAGTGAAAGATAAATGATGCATATTACTCATTCACAGTGCATTCAAAAACTATTCAGATGACCCTCACTTTTGTCAATTTTGTTATGCTGCAGCTGCATTTTTGTCAATTTTGTTATTCTGGAACACTCAGTTGTTGAAATTCATTTTTTCTCACTGATCTACACTTACTATACCATAATGACAAAACAGGAAATAGAATTTAGAAATGACTGTAAATTTATTAAAAAGAAAAAAAACCTGAAATATCGTTTTTGCATAAGTATTTAGCAACATCACTTGAAATTTAGCTCTGATGCCTCCCTCTTCTCTTGATTGTTGCTGACATATTTCTATGTCTTGATTGGAGTTGACCTATGGTCAAAACAAAATTGACAAAAGTGAGGGGATACTTTCTGAATGCACTGTATTGTTAATTGTCAATATCTACATACAAACCCACATTATTCCCTTTCAGAATAAACAATGTTGTGCAGAGGGCATAAGAATAGCAAAAATAATAAACTGGAACCATAAATACATAAAAATAAATGAGAGTCATGAGTTACAAAAAAAAGAAATAATAAACATAGCTAAAACTAGCTTAACTAAATACCATTTACTATGCTTCTCAATGTCTTTCCATCACTGCAAACTGTTATTTCCACCATGTCTATAAATCTGTTTTTATATTGCATTTTGTACAATACCTCTTATTTCTCTACTTTTAAAAGTCTCATCAGCTTTAATTCAACTATAATTCTCTTGGTGTCCTCCTTTCTCATGATACTTCCATTCTTCCTTCATATATTTGTTTTCGCTGCACCACCAAATCATCTCAGTAAACTTCCATCACTCATTCTTTTCTTACACCCACTCCTTGTTTAGCAACCAGCAATGATTCCAGCAACCAGGCCATTAACTGAAGTGGTCACACACTGAAAACATGATTGAGAGACAAAGAAGATTGCTTCAAAGATAGCTAGTTTTATTTATTTATATATAGATATTATTTAGAAAATTTATATTGTCACTTAAGTTATTGAGAACTTGAATCACATGGTGATTCAAGGCAGCTTATAAGGCTAATGTTGTACTATCTCAGTCACTTAAAATTCTTTTTTTGCAGCAACACCAATGTTATTCTCACCCTGTCATGCATTGTTGTCAGATGCACAAAATTTGGTCATAAATGCATGCGTTGGTAGGAAAATGAACTTTTTGTTATTGTTTCTTCCCACTGTATTGTAAATGGTTGCTAAATGAGGAATAGGGGTACTTCTTATTCAGTTCTTGAATCATTCCATTCGCTCTCACATGTGTTAGTTCCATTGTTGTTGCTGCACCTGGAAATCTACACAGTTCCATCATTGTTGCTGCCCTGGAGATCCACACAGCTTGCCTTCAAGAAAATCCTGAAAATGTGGGTCCTTCAATAGGAACTGAGTTTGAGTCCTGGGGACACCCACAAGTGAGGCTGAATGTTATCCAATAGCTTGGTTTCCCATTTCAACCTCTCACCCAGATATGACCACTGACATTTTCTTTAACTGAGCCATGGTGGCACAGTGGTAAGAATGCAGTATTGCAGGCTAATTCTGCTGACTGCCGGCTGCCAGCAGTTCAGCAGTTTGATTCTCACTGGCTCAAGGTTGATTCAGCCTTCCATCTTTCTGAGGTTGGTAAAATGAGGGCCCAGGTTATTGGAGGCAAGATGTTGACTCTGTAAACCATTTAGAGAAGGCTGTAAATCTCTGTGAAGCTGTACATAAGTCTAAATGCTATTGCTATTCCTTACTGTTAATTTTTGCTGGCTGACTAGAATTTTGTACAAGTGGGTGGCTGTAAAAGTTTAAAATATAAAATAATAGATAATATAGCACTTCCATGGCATTCAACAACCAATCTTTACCCCCAATTCTATAATTCAAATCTACCCACTATCATACATTTTCTTCATATCAATGAGCAATACATTGTTATTGTCACATATCTTTCTCAATAACTGAGGAGAATCACAAAAAAATGAGCTAGGAGAAATTTCCAAGTTACAACATGTATGCCTTAAGCCTGGAAAACAAAGAAAACTTTATGAAGAAACTCACAGTCTCAGTCCTAAGTACTGGAGTATATGGAAGTGGAAATGTAATCAGGCGTTTGTTTATTTATTAAATTTGTTTGCTGTCCATCTTACCACAAAGTGACTCTTCATGATTGATCTCAGCCCCTCAAGATAGGCCAAACTGAGGAACCAATTCCAAAAGTGATTGGAACTATGTTTATCAACATGAGCTATTATAACACAATCTAGACAATTCTGGTTGAAATTCTCATTGATTAAGGTGAAGTTATTGCCATTTCCTGTCATATATAAATAATAAAAGTGCTACTGTCTAGTTTTCTTTGCTCGTGTACTAGAAGACAAATAGTATGTATTAAGCATGTTCTAAGAGGGAGGAATAGATGAAAGGGAGGAGGTGTCAGGCACAAAAGGTCAGGACCACATATGAAGTTCCAATTGAACTGATTTATTACTAATCATGCCTATGCACAAGAGTCTACTCAACTAATGGTTAGCACGATCTTGGCATTAGATAAGGGTCAACAGAATTCATGGGCAGGTTGAACTCCATTTGTGGTTATGTAGAGACTCTAGGCTGATTTCACTTTTTACTCCTCCCCAATGGGTCTGTCACTCCTTCTCTCACATGAGGTTTACTAAAGTTAACAGTAGTAAAGTTTTCCCAATAGTGGGTGACCACCATCTCTCAAATCTCAATTATCTGATAATGTTGCATAAGGAAGGAAAGACAGAAGATCTCGAAAGAACTCCTCTTCTGCTAAAACCATGAAACTGCAATGGTCATGGAGATGGGGGGAGAGAGAGTTATTTCACTTTTCTTTGCATTCTGGTTCTCAGTTAATTTCCATCTAAGCCAAATGTACTTGGCTTAGAACTTTTCAATTCACATACTATTCATCTTCTCAACAGAGAGTTCCATAAAGGCAATTTTCTATTAAGATTTAACTCAAACTGTCGTGTCCGGAAAGAAGCTCCGAGGCGGTGTCTGTCATTCAAAACTGTTTATTCAACATCGCGAACCGAACAAC
>BHEV01007424.1:0-17282 GCA_004319985.1 Emydocephalus ijimae
AAGTTTAAGACTTGTGGACTTCAACTCCCAGAATTCCTGAGCTAACATGATTGGAGGAGGAATTCTGGGAGTTGAAGTCCAACAAGTCTGAAAGTTGCCAAGTTTGAAGAGCCCTGTGCTAATGGAATATCAACCAACCTTTCCTGGCTGTGTTGAACAAAATAGGCCCTGAACCAAAATCATCAACCTCAACTCATCTGTTTCATATTATTTGTCTTCATAATATTGACATCTCAGGGTGGGAATATCAATGGCTACAATTTCAAACATTTTACAATAGCTTTTATTTAAAGAAAAAGGCTACATTATTATATAAGATCTCTGATATGTAAATTTTCTCGATGGTAATCATCAGCTGAAAGAGCTGCCAATTCCTTGTTTTAGAAAAGCTCACTTCAGTCATTCTTGGGTACTATTACAACTCAAATGTTATTAGATGAAATGGATTGGTAGAATTGACTGAAGCCATACTTCCCACCTTCCTTACACAAACTATGATTTAGGATTCCCAAGATGAGTAATGATCATATAATGAGTTGAGGATATTTCCAGACTCACTGCATCATCAGAAGAAACTGTACATTAATTTGGGAATGGCAGACGAGGCAATTGTAAGTGGAAAACTTTATTTAAATTCATTCAATTTCTTTAGAAGCGGAATTCATGGAGGAGGTGACTATTATACTCAATATGGTACTCTCAAATTGGCCAGGAGTGGGAGGCTGCTGGTATAACAACCAGTTCGGTAATTGTGTGCTTCGTGTCCTGTGCGTGTGTGAACACCAATGCAAAAATCCTTAATGTGATGACCCGGAGTGTAACACAAATGTAACAAAATCCAAAACATAAATAAATGTCCTTTAATGCCTCCAACTTGGCCCCACTGTCCAATACTTCTCAGTTGGAGATTAAATTTATTCAAAAATAGTCTTCAGAAGAAAGCAATACAGTCCAAACTCAATGAGCAGATAAAGGTGAAAATTAAAAAAAAAAAAAACTACAACGAAGGAATTTCCACAACAAACCAGAATAACTAATTACCAGCTTCAAGGCACAAGGCACAGTCCGTTAGAAGGACACCAACCAAGATAACTTCAGCCCAAAATAAAACACACTTTGCTTCTAGCAACACTGTGTTTTAACTATCTCTCCTATATACTATTCTGCCCAGCTGCAACCAATGAGGGGGATCATGGCCGCTTCCTCTCTCATAAGCCAAGTTGTTTCCTTCTCCATTCCTCCCTGTGTGTTGTAGGATGAAGAGGGGATGGGCCTGGTTCTTCCTCTGACTGCCCAGCCGGCCTCTGCCCTTTCCCAGCCTCCTCCACAACCTCTGGAGCCACACCTCCACTTCCTGTTGGCTGTTCTTCCTCTCCCTCGAACAAGGGCATGACACTTACCTTCACCGACTCTAACAAGGGCATGACACTTACCTACCATGTTACTTTGGGAGCCTAACACAGCTGAGGAGCAGCAATCCACTCTTCCACGCTGATCAGTTGAGATGATAAAGGTCAGTACAGCGCAGGAGCAGGCCCACATAATCATCGGAGTGAACCAGTTCGCTCCCAGATCATCTTCAGAGCTAGAGGTTTGCCCGAACAGATCCGAACGGGCAGAATCCGATATAGGCACTGATTATGCTATGCTCAATATACATCATTGCTGAGATTCAACATTTAGCACAGGTTCTGATGGAGTTCTGAAATCTTTGTTGGCCATTGAGGGGAGCAAAATGTTTGATTAAATAGGGCACTCTCCAATTCTGTCCATTTTTTTCTCATTAATAAAAAGCTGAATCATATATTTGAGTCATAATGAATTTGCCCTTATCACATTATATGGCAATTAAATCACTGCATATGTGCAAATCCTCCCATCCACATTGCCTAAATCATTAGAAATGCCAATGTGTCCTTTCTACACTTTCCTAAAAGCTTACTATCACTGTTCCTCTAGAATTTACAGCTAATTACCTTGATCAGGGGTATCAAACTCGATTTCATTGAGGGCCACATTGGGGTTGTGTTTCATCTCGGGGGGGGCAGGGTGAACATGGCTGGGCTGGGGATGGACAGCTCGATATCACTTGTGTCGGTGGCACCTGTGGTGGCCTGAGTGCTCTGCCAGCAAAAATGGGCTCCCAAGCTCTGTTTTTGCTGCAACGGCTTCCTGCAACCCTCTGCCAGCAGAAATGGAGCTCTATTTTTGCTGGCGGAGGGACCACGGGCCAATCCTTTGCTGTTTCCAGGGCATCCCTGTGGGCCAGATCTAAGCACCCTTTGGGCCAGATCTGGCCCGTGGGCCTTGAGTTTGACACCCCTCACCTACATCAATGGGATCATTCCTTCAGATGGACATCTGAAACACTTATAGATTTCACTTTAAAAAGATTATACAGTACACATACCATGCAAAATCAGGCAAAAGTTTTATCTGACCTGTGAGAAAAAAATCCTTAGCTTAGGCCTGGAGGCCCACAAGCCGGATATGTCATGCGCAGGCCAGGCCACCCTGGCTCAGCAAAGGCTAAAACGTCATGATCTAGCCCGTGGCATGTCTGAGTTGATACCTTAGCCCAGAGGTCTCCAAACTTGGCAACTGTAAGTCTTGTGGACATCAACTCCCAGAATTCTCCAACCAGCTGGCTGAAGAATTCTGGGAGTTGAAATCCACAAGTCTTAAAGTTGCCAAGTTTGAGGACCCCTGCCTTAGCCCATCAAATTTCACTAAATTCAATCCTTTTCATCCACTGGTTTTAGGTTCTCAAATTTAGAATTTCCCATTTTCAATATTGGATAATATCCTCCACCTTCTATTAGTTGGAGATTCTGATATTTCTTTGGCTTGACATATGTTCAGGCACTATTAATAGATTTCTAAAGATAACAATTCAAACAATTAGAAGCATCTAAAATATATAGCAAGGTAATTAAAGACAATTAGTGTGTACTTTTTTTAAAGAAGGAGGACTACTTAACAAGGAGGAGGAGAATTCCCTACACCCTGTGTTGTGAGCCACATAATCACTCTACTATCTCTTGCCCTTGATGAATCATCTGTTTCTACCAGGACTATCCTTGAAGCATCAGAGTGCTGGCAAAGTATTATCATATCAATAAGAGCTACAAGGGATATGGTTACCTTAAGGATTAAAACAAAGATGCTCAGTAGCATAACACCCCCCTTAAAAACTTCAAAGCCAACTGTATTAGACATAACTATCCCATTGCTATCTTAGAAAGAGCAAAGATCTCAAATTTGCAGCCCATGACTTACAGAGCAGGTGTCAGAAAGCTCACATGAACTGCTGTGCTCATTATCTGCACTTTGGAGACGCAGAACCTTCCTTCCTCTTTTCTATCTTTAGACCAGAAGTCTGCTTTCATTAGCCCAGTCTGGTTCACCAAATATTTCATATCATAATCATGATAAATAAAGTTCAACAAATTGAATGGAAACCTCTCTGTAATTCTGATTTTAAAAACAAGGCCTGAATGATCACACACACCAAGATAGATTCCCATCTGTGGCTGTTAGTCACTGGTGAGAGAAAAGTACTCTGCATGTCCTCACTGGCCATCATGGTCCATTTGTGTATTCTTATGAGAGCAGGGCTGGATTCTACTGGTTCGACCTGGTTCGGGCGAACTGATAGCTCCGAGGATCAGCTGTGAGCGAACTGGTTCACTCCAACGATCAGCTGTTGGGCCCACCTGCTTGCCCCAGCTCTAGTCTGTGCTTTATATCCTGGTTTTCAAGCTCAGCTGATTTGTGCGGCACAGTGGATTGCCGCGTGTCAGCTCTTTTACACACAGAGACTGTTGGAGAAGGTCAGTATAGCAAATGCTCTGTGCGTGCACAAAGTGTGTACTCACCTACCCAGTTGTTACACTGATTGAATCACATCCCTGTATGAGAGTGATAGCTCCTTTCCAAACTATGCTAGTTCATTGTAATGGGGGATACTGCATTATTGGTCTCATACGTTTAGAATAGCAACTTCCAGAAGGCTCCTAGAAGAAGACAGTTATAATGGATTTTGGAGGCCACCAGGTTGTCCTCGAATCACAGGAATCACCATCTGAGATTTTTTATTCTCCCTTCCACACTCCCCTTTCCACAACAGTAGGAAGAGTAGAGTATGCAGGATTGTCTGGGACACTACACATCATCTTCCTGACCAGTTTTCCTTGTTACCTTCTGGGAGGTATCCAAAGCAGAACATCATGGTATCCAAAGCAGAACATCTAGATCAGGCGTGTCAAACTCACATCGTCACATTGTCATCACAGGACATATCGTGACTTTTACCCTCTTTGCTAAAACGGAGGTGAGCGTGGCCAGCGCGTGACACATTCGACACGTGGGCCATGAGTTTGACATCCCTGATCTAGATTCAGAACATTTAGATTCAGTTTGTTCCATATAGCATCAACCTGGTGAACTCTCAAGTTATCTTCTTCCGCTATGTATTCAAAATGGGCAGTGATTAATATACATGTGTATATTAATATGTATAAATATGAATGGTGCAGGTATATATTTATGTATGTATATAGCACATGTATATGTGTGTTAGGTATGTGTTCGGGTAGATATTCTCTTGAAAGCAGGCAACATAATTTCATTTTTAATGTGGGCTGGTGTGCTCGCAGTAAAAAAAAATGACAATAAAATTATCTTATCTTATCTAGAAGGAATGCTACTTACTGCCCTGTCCATGTTGCTTTGATGGAGTTTTGAAAGCAACAGATTGTGAGCTCCCTTTGGCAGTTGCATTTGCACACAGGAGCCACAGCCAATTCACAGGTGCCCCTTGTAATGATGTTAAAGGACTTGTCAACTAAGGTAAAAAAAAAGCCTGACATATTCAGTGCAATGAAGCAATCATTCTGGCCAGGAGACTGGGTAGATTCTTTTTTGAGCTTTTTCCAATTTGGCACCCAATGTGTCCCTTTTTGTGTGTCTGGCTACTATTAGGATTGGCCCTGTTAAAGACCTATACATGGTTGGTTCTCTAAGTTCAGGAATAATGAGTCTGTGAGATTGCCAAATGAGAATTCATAGCAGCCCCATGATCATAGATGAAAAATAATGGGGTTTATAATTCATTATGTTCCGCAGGATCAAATATTCTCCACGTCAATTGCAGGCCATGCTTAAATCTCTGTTATGATTCTACGGTGTTTGGCAATTCACCACCTGGAGCAGCTGTTTTATTATTGTGCTAAATTGTAAACATAGTAAGAATAACCAGCCACCCATGGGCCTGAGGAGCTGAGCTTATCATGGCCTCCCACATGCTTCAATTTGAAGCAGCTGCAAAGGGAACATTTGGCTGCCTCTCACTAAGAACTGAGCTGCAGCCTTTAAAAGAGCTTCCCTATCACAAAAAGAACTCTACCGAAGGAGGAGAAGGAAGGTTATAAAAGGCAAGCAGAAAAAAGGGAAGTGATGTAAATCAATCCTAAAAACAGGCAGATGTTGTAATCCAGGATGTGAAAGTCTGCTAGACACCAACTTAGAAATTACTCACAGCAGTATGATTATCCTTGCGATGGATCCTGAAGAATTACTGCAAGTTCTAACAGAAGTTGCAGTACTTGCAACAATAATACTTATAACAGCACATTGTCAAGATGATCTCAAAATAACCTGTAACTCCTGGTTGGAAAAAGGGACACAAACACACACACACACCTCAACAATTTTACCGGGACAGTATTTTTTGCTTCAAATAGTTTTGCAAGTATCTCTGCCACAGTTCCAACATGGGCATGTGTTAAAGCTAGAAATAATGCTAGACAAAGGACTCTTGTTGCCAGCAAGTGCTTAAATGTAATCCTTTCCTGCCCTGCCCACCCATGTTTATTTAATCTTCATTAAAAACAAAATGAGTAGAATAATCACTGACTTTAAAGTTCTTAAATATTCATTCAGAAGTCAGGCTTGGAATTTATCAGTGATGTCGCGTGTCAACTGGAAGACCAAAGTGCTGAAAAGTAACTGGCTCTTGCAATGTCTGCATTCAAAGGTCATTATCCCAGTTCCTTTCTTTTCTTAATTGGTTTAAGACCCAGTGCTCTTAATACATCATCATTTTAGCCATTGTTTATCCATTGCAGGTCAAAGGCCCTTTCCACATGTTTCCAACCAATACTGTCGTGAGCTTCCTTTTGCCAGTTTGGCCCACGATACTTGCTGATGTGGTCAATCTATCTTGTTTTCTTTTGTGGATGCTTTTTATCAAGTGGGATCCACTCCATGACTGCTTTGGTCTACCTGCCATCAGTTCTACTTGCTGTGTGACCAGCCTATTTCCATTTCAGTTCTTTTACTCTCTTGATGATATCGTGTACTTATATTCATTCTTTAATCCATGTGCAGATCTTTCTATCTTGCCTTGTGATGCTGAGTATGTATCTTTCCATGGCTCTTTGTGCCACTCGTAGCTTTCGTATCGATTGTGAGCCCCAACGGTGCTTTTTCAAGAGGCAACTGGGCTTTCTGGTTTTTCTTTGAGGACATTTCGCTTCTCATTCAAGAAGCTTCTTCAGCTCTGACTAGATGGTGGGGAATGGATTGATCATCTAGTCAGAGCTGAAAAAGCTTCTTGGATGAGAAGTGAAATATCTTCAAAATAAAACCAGAAAGTCCAGTCGTCTCTTGAAAAAGCATCGTTGGGACAACCATGACTTGGATGATTGAGAATCTCCATAGACATTTGTCAATTGTGAGGTTAGTATGCATGTTTCATCGGCATGTTGGAGCAAGGTAGCATACACTGATTAAAAACTTTTCAGGCATAAGGGGAGGTTGTTCTTGAAAATTATGCTTAGCTTGCTGAATGCCTGTCAACCACATTTAACACGCCATTCAATTTCCTTTATTGTATCACCTTCCATTGAGATTCATTGTCAAAGCTATATGTAGAAGTCTTCTATGTCTAGTTCATACATGCACATGTGTGCCATATTTCTTTTTGTATTACTATCTGGGTGGGAGATCACTTGGAAATGCCAGGCAGAAAGTTCAAAATATGTTTCAGAAGGTTGCAATGGCCAAATACTTCTGTATGGCTGTCAGTAAAGCTCTATGCCCATTATCAGGATTGGAATTGACCCTTTACCTTACTTTTCCCCTGAAATACAGAAGTTCCATATGCATCTAATGTGTGTGTGTGTGTGTGTATGTGTATACATCTCAATGTGTGTGTGTGTGTGTATGTATGTATGTATGTATGTATATATCTCAATCATCCAGGTCATGGTTGTCCTTAAAGGTGTTTTTTTTTAAACAACAGGACATTCTTGGCTTGCATTATTTTTAAAAAATGTTTCACTTCTCATCCAAGAACCAAACTGAACTTCAGAACTGAAGAAGCTTCTTGGATGAGAAGCAAAACATTTCAAAGGAAAAAAATCAAGAAAGTCCAGTTGACTTTTCAAAAAAAGCATCTTTGGGACATTTAATAGGTATGTTTTATAAACATAGAACTCATTGTACATTCTTTTCCACTTACTGCACATTTCTTCTAATTGATTTCCTATTTTGTTCATTTGTTTTTTTATCAACAATGAATAAAATACACTCTTTTGTTCTGCCAGTAAATATCTTGGAACACTCTGCAGTGTAGAAACAGATGGCAATTATGATCCATGCTCTTTGCTCAACTCAGCACAGATTCTTCTGTATATACAAATGAGCATGACACATTATTACAGTTTACATCTACTTTCATAAGCCTCTGTGTTCCTTTCCGGGTGAATGTACAGAGCCCAAGGTAGATGCTACAACCCCTTATATCTATGGAGTTGACTATGCTAACCAGCAAGCTGGATAACAACGCAAGCTGTTAAAAAGTAACCTCAAAATTGAACAGTTTGGCTACATATACTTCCATTTGCTTCTGAAGATTTCTCTCAGAGTTATAGAATTGAGCAGTCTCCTATAAAATTCTTATGGGTTGGTTCATTACAGTTATTCTGCGCACAGTTCAAACATTCCCACAGGGCGCTGGTGGAAATCCTGCAGGATAAGTGATAAACAGGATAAGTGATAACTCAAGGTTATCTAGCAAGCTTCACGGAGAGTTGAATTTGGGTTCTCATAATTCTTGGCTTTATTCTAATGGCACTTCCACACCAAACTTTGGAAGTATTTGGAAACCAACCTGCAGTGGTCTTCATTCCTTTTTGGAAAAAACAATGTTAATGTTCAGAGAAAAAAGCTAGAAGACAGTGAGAAGCCAAAATTCCCATTGATGATGGTCCAGAGATTCTGTCCAGCCAAAGCAGTTCAAGATAAAAGGTGGATGTGTTATGATATTATATGGCTCATGCTAAAGTGATTGACTCTGCTTGTGGACTCAGTGACAGACCTGGAGGTGATCTTAAACTGTTACAAAATTCTGCGCAGCCCAGGGATATTCATACTGGTCCTTTTTCATGTTTTGAGATTTAACCTTCATTAGAAATGAGCTTGAGAAGAGAATGTAAGAATGATTAAATAAACATCAGCTTGACCTTGGGAAAACTAAAGGATGTGAAAAAGAAGCTGAGGATTACCCCATCTTGATCTTCTTTGGTATAAGAGGGTGGAGGGCAACTTTCAAGGTTTTAAGATTCCATTTTATATCCTATTTTTGGTGGCACAGACATTAGGCATGAGAATTCAAAATACCTGGAAAGCTCCAAGCTGCCTGCTCCATCTCCAGCCATTACAACAGGCTATTTTCTTATAAGTCTAGATTTGGGTCATCCTAATAATCTAATAAACATTTATATGGCTGCCAAATCAAGGTGCTCCATAAACCAATTGTTTCAAGCAGTTCAAAGTTTCCTCCCTAATTCAATGTACAATTGACATGGTACCCTGGAACAGAGAGAGAATATATGTTTAAGGTCATACATCCAATCCACTGAACACTATCCTGAACATCAGGTAATTCAGGTTATCTTTCTTGAAAACAGCTGTTTAGTCTGCTTTGGCTAAAAACCTCCAAACATCCTCATTGCATTCTCAATCTTAAAATCTGATTGCAAAATCTGTTCAGGCATTTGGTTCAGCATTCTCTGTGAGCAGAGTCAGTCTGTGTTCTCCAGAGTTAAAGAGTATTCCCAGACAATATGGCCAAGAGCTACAATTGCTGGACCATTTTGGAGTGTATTCCCACAACAGCTGAAGGATATCAAGTTGAGGGTGTTATCTTGATCTTTGTACATCATCATCATCATCTGATCCGGATCTCCGTGCTTTTATTGTCATTTTCTCTAAACAACTTTAAAAAAAAACAATGACACACAACATGGAAGATACAAAAAAAATTGAAATTAAATAAAAAATAAGATAGAGCTCAAGGAGGTATTAAAACAGGAATACTCAACCTTTGATATGTTGAGAATACATATTTCTCATAGAAGGGCTGCCATGATAGCCAGAGACTTAAAACATCCAATCGTAAGATAGTGGGGTGATTGTCCTTCATCATCTCCTTTCATTCTACCATGATACTTCCTGCTATAACTTTTGTCTGGAAGAAAGACACAATTTCAACGAAGTGTGCAACCACCTTCCAATATGATTTATCAAGAACCTGCCTTGGGATAATAGGAATCCTGGCAAATGAAAGTTTTCATGGGGGCCAACTTTTTCTTTGTAATTTACTAATTCCCCATGTAGTAACCTTAAAGAATCTAAAATAATGAAAGAAGCATGAAGGTTTGTGGAAGATGTGATTCTTCTATGCCACACTGGCATTTACAGGAGTTATGTTGGAATTTCAGGGCCTAAAATAAGAAAAGCCATTTCTATAATCAATAAGAACTTTAAAGGAGAATATTTGTAATTCAGGGTTGAAATGGGGGACCCTTGTATTCTCTGGATTTGCTTGTTTTCTTGCAAACGTTTCATTGCCCTAACTAGGTAATATCATCAGTGCTAGCAAGGAGTGCTGTTTATATTCTGGTGACTTGCTACCCACACGGACAGTCAAATCACCAGAATATAAACCGACAGAAAACAGCCCTCCTTACTAGCACTGATGATGTTACCTAGTTAGGGCAATGAAATGTTTGCAAGAAAACGACCAAGCTCAGAGAGCACCAAGACCCCCTCAATAATAACTGTGCTTTTCTCCAGTCATGAGATATTATACCCAAATATATCCACAGCTTCAAAGCCAACTTGAAGTTCTTTTAAAATGAGGATAGTCACAAGAACCCTAGCAAATACTTTTAAAATATGGTGCAAAAAATGTTCCGCCAAAATATCCAAAGATTAGATTAATCTTCCCTGGCTTGAGGCTTTCCAGAATCTGATGATTGAAAATGAATGGAGCTGTAATATTCAGACTGCTGTTTGGAGGAAGCTACACCCATTTTGGGTGATGTAAATTCTCTAAATCCAAGAAAAACTTTCACAAATGCAGTGCAAGCTTATATTAGGATAAGTTCAGTGGTGGGATTCAACTTTTTTTTACTATTGGTTCTGTGGCCGTGGCTTGGTGGGCGTGGTATGGCTTGGTGGGCATGGCAGGGGAAGGATACTGTAAAATCTTCATTCCTAGGGGAAGGATATTGCAAAATCCCATTTCCTCCCCACCCTGCTATCCTGCTTTCCAGCTCTGTTCTCCTGTGCAGGGCAACAAAAGAAGACCCAGCCAATCAGCTGGGAGTCGGGAAGCAGAGAATAGATGAGGGTGGGCCCAGTCAGAGGTGGTATTTGCTGGTTCTCTGAACTACTCAAAATGTCCGCTACCGGTTCTCCAGAACTGGTCAGAACCAGCTGAATTCCACCTCTGGATAAGTTTCTGTATGTGAAAAAATACAAATGGTCTGTTGTTCATATGGAAGAAATGATGTCTCCCATCTCTTCTTGATCTAACTTTTCTTTGAAAAGCCATAGGTTTTTTTACATAATAGTACTGCAGTTATATTGGAATTAGTGTATATATACAACCACAAACTAGTGTGTATGTGTTGTAGAGCGGCGGTAGAGATAGAGACAGACGCAGGCTCAACGTTTAACAGGCTTTATTCGAGTGAATAAAGGGTCGCCACGGCTGCCGAGGCTATCTGACAGCCAGCTGGCAGCGACAGCTGATGCCGTTTGACAGCTCCTTTTATAGCCGGCTGTCAAACGGCATCAACCAATGGGAGCGGTCGGCACTCCCACGCCAGTAGCGGACTAGAGAGAGGACTGCCATCAGTCTGTGAACACAGCACTCCTTTCACCTGGCCAGGAGCATGCGTAGTCCTGCAGCCGGGTAGGCCGCCTTCGCTCATGGCCAGATCACCGTAGTCCAAGGGGCTTGCCGGCTGGCAAGAAGTTCCTTGCTCTCAGGGTGTTGCTTGGAGCTCGTTGTTGGCCTTCAGAAGCCCTTGTCCGAGTTTCCGGCTGCTGACCAGGCAGGTCCCTCCGATTGGCTCGCTGCAGGGATGGCTCGGGACTCGGCGGGTAGACCGGGTTGTCAGGAGGGGAACTGTTCGCGACTGCTGGGTAGATCAGTTTGCTCACGGGTCGGCTTCAGCATGCGGTTGGTAGACTGGTGCATCTGGCGGGTAGGCTTCAGCAGGTGGCTGGTAGACCGATGCATCTGGTGGTCCCTGGGAGTCAATGGCAGCTCTTTTCCAATGCCTCCTTAACTGGTTGATGTGCTGGTGCCATACTTGACCATCCTCCAAGAGGATCCCATAGGACTTGGGTCCTGTAATGGAAACTATTTGCCCTGGCATCCATAGAGGGTGCCCTGCATAGTTCCTGGCATAAACCAGGTCTTGCACGGTAAATTCCCTGGCATAGCTGTTAGAGCCTAGAGGGGTGCCAGGTGCATAGTGGGGGTGCAACCTGTCCAGGGTGGTCCTAAGGCGTCTGCCCATCAATAGTTTTGCAGGGGACTTGTTGGTGGTGGTGCATGGAGTAGAATGCTGGGTGAGCAAGTAAGTGGACAGTTTGGAGTGCCAGTCTGCTTGGCCAAACCTTGCCAAGGCTTCCTTTACAGATCTAACAGCCCTCTCGGCTATCCCATTGCTTGCAGGGTGAAAAGGGGCTGTGAGGGCGTGCCTGATGCCCAGGTTGGCTGCAAAAACCTCAAACTCACAAGAGGTGAACTGGGGGCCATTATCAGATATCAAGGTGTCAGGGAGGCCATGCGTGACGAACAGTCGGGTCAGGGCTCTGGTGACAGCCAGCGTAGTTGTGGAGGGCAGCGAGGCTACATCAATCCATTTAGAGAACGAGTCCACTATGACTAAAAAGGTCCACCCATGCACAGGGCCAGCCAGATCAACATGCAGCCGGGACGACGGGGCCCCAGTATCTTCCCACCAGGTTGGGGCAGCAGTTGGAGGTGCTGATCTAGTTGCCTGGCAGGGCTGGCACGTGCTTACCCAGCTGGAGATTCGGGCATCCAGGCTTGGCCACCACACGTAGCTGCGGGCCAGAGCCTTCATCCTCATGATGCCAGGGTGGCCTTCATGAAGGGCTTTCAAAATTGGTTCTTGGAGTGTAGTGGGGATGACCACTCTTGTCCCCCACAGTAAGCAGCCCTGTAGTGAAGATACTCTTGCCTGCGGGTTTTAAATGGCATGAATTCAGGGGTGTTCTGAATTTCAGGCCACCCCCTCCCCACCCAGTCCAGGACTTTAGGTCTTTAACCCCTCTTACAATTTGGTCAAGCAGCATGTCTTCCAGGTAATCCCTAAAACCACAGTGTATGGCAGCTGATCTTAAGGCTGCCATATACTGACTAACGATCTCCCCTTCAGCCTGAACTCTCCTCCTAAAAGCCAGTCTCCTAGTTATTTGAGAGGGTTTGGGGGAGTAGTGGTTAGACAGGAATCCCTGCAACTCCTCCCAGGGAATAGCCTTCACAGTGCGTGGGGATACTAGTGCGAAGGCTGTATCAAAAACAGCAGCCCCACAAAAACTCAGAAAATAGGATCTTTTCCTCAGGTCAGTGGCTTCTGTCAGGTCAATAGCATTTAGGAAGCACTCGAACCGGTTCATCTCGCCCGTCGGCTGGAATGGAGGGAATGTTGAACCCATCTTGAAGCGGTGGTGTCGGTCTCCTCAGCTGAGAGAGCTTTAAATTCGTGCTTTTAGAAAAGCGCTTGCAGCTGCGCCTGTCAGGCGGCATCTGACTCCTGAGTTGGGGAGTTTGAACTTCGCGCTCGTGGAAAGCGTCAGTGGTGGTGACGTTATTCAGCTCTCAGTGACTTCGGCTCTTTTTGACAGTGATTGTGCTCAGCTGTCTTTGCCTGGTTGTCTCTTCGTCTCTTATCATATCCCGCCCTCGTCGTTTGTGTTGTAGAGCGGCAGTAGAGATAGAGACAGATGCAGGCTCAACGTTTAACAGGCTTTATTCAAGTGAATAAAGGGTTGCCGCGGCTGCCGAGGCTAACTGGCAATCAGCTGGCGGCAACAGCTGATGCCGTTTGACATCCTTTTATAGCCGGCTGTCAAACGGCATCAACCAATGGGAGCGGTCGGCGCTCCCGTGCAGGCAGCGGACTAGAGAGACAACTGCTATAAGTCTGTGAACACAGCAGTATGTGTGTGTGTGTGTGATTCTCTCTCTCTCTCTCTCTCTCTCTCTCTCTCTCTCTCTCTCTCTCTCTCTCTCTCTCTATCTATGCAGGCTTTGGCATGTTCGGGTCTTTTCCCATGTAAGATTGAGAGTATCTTAGCAACATTTCGAAAAGGTCTCATTCGCCATCTTCAGGCTGGTACTTTAAGCTTCGTGCTTCTGCAAGCAAAGTGTGATTGGAGCTGCCGTCTCACTATAAATACTGGTGGGGAGGTGTGGTGTGGTGTGGTGTGCTGGCTCTGTTGTAAGCAGACTGGTTGGCTGTGTTGTTATTTCTTGATTTGTTGATGGAGATGGGTTGGCTTTTTCATAAGAACCTGTGTGACTGATATACTGGCTGTGTGTCTATCAGCCTCCTGTGTTGTAACGACCTGGGTAATGGGCTGTGTGATGACCTTCTGAGTTCTACTGTTGTGACATCCTGGGTCTTGTGCTGTAATCTCTTGGGTGTTTGGCTGTGTTGCAACATCCTGAGGTTTTGCGGTGTAACCTCTTGAGTTCCGTGATGGGATATCCTGAGCGGATGGCTGTGATGTAACATTCCGGGTTTTGATTTGGCTCTGAGTTTGAGGTCTGGCTATGTGTTTATGCCGTGTGTCAGTTTGCTTAGTTTGGGGGTCGGGGTGTGTGGCAGCTGGTGATATAGCTGTGGTCTGGTTTCTGGATGGTGGTTGCCTTTCGTCTATGGGATGGGTTTGGGTTTGAGTCTGGTGAGAGAGATTGGTGGTGGCATCATGTGTTGTTTTGGGTCTGGTGTTGGTTTTCATGGCTGGAACTCATTTGTTGATCAGGGTGAGCTTCCAGATGTCTGGTAGGCGAGAGGTATCGTCATGTTATGGGGGTGTTTCTCTATTTTGATGGCTTCCCTGCTTATTCTCTTGTTGAAGTGTTTAGTATTGGAGATTAATTTGGTTCCCTCAAAATTAATTTCATGTCCAGTGGCTTTAAGGTGCTGGAAAAGGGAGGAGGTATTTTTTTCCTTTCTGACTGCGTTCTTTTGTTCTGTAATGCGTGCACTTATTCTCCTGTTGGTCTGTCCAATGTATGTGGCTGGGCAATTGTTGCATGGTATTTCATAAACTCTCTGGTTTTCTAGTTGGATCTTGTCCTTGGGGTTTCTTAGGATGTTGGCTATTTTTTGGTCAGTGCCGAAAGCTGTCCTGATATTGTGTTTGTTGAGAATTTTGCTGATTTTATCTGTGGTGCCTGTGGTGCCTTTGACACAGCCAACCAGCCCACTTACAACAGAGCCAGCACACCACACGTCGCCAAGATACTCTCAATCTTACATGGAAAAGACCTGAAAAGCCAAAACCTGCATACCTGCACCCATGAAAATCTACGAAAACACACACACACACACACACACACACATATATATATATTTCTTAAGTTTTCACAGGTACTTACATATATGGTATTCAGTTTTGTTTGGGTATTTTCCCACGTCATTGTTGTTGTGCTTTTAAAGTTGCAGCAACGTTTTGGCAGAATCTCATCTGCCACCCTCAAGCTGAATACCATACATCCATCCATACATATACATATACATACACACGCATGCACGCACACACACACACATATAGATAGATAGATAGATATAGACATATAGATATAGATATAGATATAGATATAGATATAGATATAGATATAGATACATAGATATGGATAGATAGATAGATAGATAGATAGATAGATAGATAGATAGATAGATAGATATAGATATATGTTTTCTTAAGTTTTTGTGGGTACTTACATGTATGGCATTCAGCTTAGTTCGGGTATTTTCCCACGTCATAATAGTTTTGCTTTTAAAGTTGTAGCAACGTTTCAGCAGAATCTCATCTGCCATCATCAGGCTTCTGTATAGTGTTAATTAATTAATTCTGTATAGTGTTCATCTGTGAGTCAGACTTTTACAGTGGTTTCAGATTTAAATTTGGGGCAGCCTATTGCTGTGCCAGAATGGTTTTTTCTTCCTCCTGATTGGTTGGGAGTCTTGGTCTGTGTTTATTGGTCTTGGAGTTTGCTGTGTTCTGTGTTAAGTATTGAGCATGGGTGAGAATGAATGGAGACAAGCCTCTGAACGGTGAACTTCAGCTCTTTATTTACATCGTGACTTCTCAATAAAACAACAGTAAACCCCGCCTTATATAGGCAACCCTTGTAACCTTTTAACCAATAACAAGCTAGGAACGCTCGCTTTTATAGCCAATAGGAACTCTCTGTTAAGGGCCAATCGGATTCCCCGGAACGGGCCAATCCGGTCCGGCCGCTTAACAGCCAATCAGAAGTGCAGGGCCAGAACCCTGCACTTACTCCAAGCTCAAATTTTATAACTTATATACATACACAACACCTCTTCCCCCTGGTTCCTTTGTTCAGAGCATAGTCTTTAAATAGGACGGTTGTCTTTTCAGTCTCTTAGATGTCCTTTGTATTGGCTGGTTGCACTCCAGCTGAGGTAGATCGCCGCTTGTTGGTGGGGCTGCCTCTGGTTCAGAGTTCACTTCCTCATCATTGCCCACATTTTCCGCAATTCCCTGAGACGCAAACGTTTCTCCTTCCGGCTCCGCTTCTTGAGTTATATTTAAATCGTTGTTTCCTTCGAGCGGGTTCTCTAGAATTTCCATATCTTTCGTACCTCCCCCCCCTCAGTTTGGTCGTAGGGGAGTTGTGGACTGGCTGCTGCAAGTCGTGACCGTAATTGGTCGATATGCCGTTTCCAAAGTTTATCATCAAGGAATTGCACAAGGTAGGATCTGGGGCCGGTTACACGTACTACTGTTGCTTCCACCCACAATGGATCGCTCGATAGGTTTTTTGCATACACGAGGTCTCCTACCTGGAAGGAGTGACAGCGGCCACTGGATCCTAGTGGTTTTTCCGGTTCATAAGCAAGGTGCAACCGGTCGAGGTGGGAGCGGAGCCTTCGTCCCATCAACAGTTCAGCGGGAGTTCTGCCGGTGACGCTATGTGGGGTGATGTGTTGCAAGAAGAGGATTTGATTGACCTTGTCGTCAATGTTGTCGTAGTTTTTGCAAGGTTCTCTTCACAAATTGGACCATGTGTTCTGCTCGGCCATTGGTCGCAGGATGCGCAGGCGAGGTAAGCGCATGGCGGATGCCGCAGTCAGCGAGATACTGCTCGAACACTAGTGCAGTAAACTGTGGCCCATTATTGGACACCAGGACGTCTGGTAATCCGTGGGTTGCAAAGAGTCTGTTTAAGACTTTGATAACCGCCTCGGAGGTCGTAGTCGTCATGCGATGAATTTTGAGCCAATCTGAGTAGGCATCGACTGTGAGCAAGAAGGTGTGGCCTTTGGTTGGCCCCGTGAAGTGCAGGTGAATACAAGACCAGGGTCCACATGGTGTCTCCCATTCAGTAGGCATGGCCTTTGGTGGGGCGTTGCTGGCTTCTTGGCACCGGGGGCAAGCTTTGACCCACTGTTTGATTTGCTTGTCAATGCCTGGCCACCATGCGTAGCTTCGTGCAAGTGCTTTCATTCGCACGATGCCGGGGTGGCCCTCGTGCAAAGTTCTCAGCAACGCTTTTCGGAGTCGCTCTGGGATAACGACTCTATCGCCCCAGATAATACAGCCCTTCCGGGAGAAGAGTTCAGTCTGGCGAGACTTGAATGGTGTGAAGTCATCTGATACTTGGTCCAATGGCCATCCGCGTTCTACCC